>JAZHYW010014489.1:0-174846 GCA_037355805.1 Ixodes ricinus | reverse complement strand
TAAGTACGCAGTTACATGTTTAGGAATGATTTTAATGTGGCACGTGTCCCGTCCATTTGACATATTACGAGGAAATTACAGCCCGTTCGTCCCCTTAATAAGATATATTAGCGATGTATCTCTGATAAAATCAAAATCTCTTGCCGAGCAGGCGGCTTACCCTGAAGTTCAGAGACTGTAATTGGCGTGTCTTTTCCTCCTTACGTGGTAATTTTGTTGATTTGCACTTTGAGCATCGCCTCCAAGTCAACATCGACCCAGAGGTTCGAGGAAAAATAAGAAGAAAAAAAACTAGAAAGGTTTGAAAAAGCTGAGCTTTGATTTTGAGTGCATCATGTCTATATGCAGGTAAGGCTAATTTTTGCTTTTGCATTTATATATTTGAACGTTTCAATTTAAAAACATGCAAGAATTTTAAGCTGAAGAGACAGCAGGACTTTTTTCGTCGTCAAACCTATGTTGCATTTAATGTTTTTTTTTTTTTTGATGGAGACGGGCAGAAAGAGAGAAATGGACGAGAAAAACAACCTTATGTCTTCTCCACATTACACACCTGCGCAAATGAAAGCCCCACTGGCGTTTGCTCACTTCGGCTCAAAATAAGGTCTCACAGCCTCCTACGACCCCCCCCCCCCCTTAGCGCCTCTCTCCTGTTTCCCCTCCCCCCCCCCCCCCCCCCAAAAAAAAAAAGAGGAAGAAAGAAAGGAATTTAATTTCGTTGTTGGAACTAATTTAGGAGGTAGTTACGACAAAGTTGAACGTGGTCACAGATATACACAAAGAAGAGGCGGTCCGCAGCACGTTTTTCCTCGGTATCATGTACATCGAAGGAGAACTTTGCGTTAATGTCATTTGAGGGCCCTACGCACGCTTCATATTGAGGCCTCTTCCGCCTCTTCTTTCATTTACGATGAAAGCTTACAGATGCCCCACAACGAACATATACTGCCATGGGTGACAAACAATTAAAAGATAAGACATATTAAATACTTCCGTATTACCCAATTCACTAGGCCCGAAAAGTCGCTGAATGCAAAGAGGCTGAGATTGGATGTCCTATTGGAAAGTACACCAAGTCAAGAACAGGTTCTGTTACGACGCCTTGATGTTCCACTGAACAATCACAGGCTGCGTTTACATGGATGTGATCGTACCACATCAAATCGAGATTTGACGATTTTGATTGATAGCAGATTGGTAGAAGAGGAAGAAGTGGGAAGACAGGCTGCGTATGATTGGTCCCTGCTGGATTCGACGCGTTTACGATCGCATTCGTGTAAACGTATCCACTGACTTTTTTTTTGTCGTGATTACATAACTGACTGGCGATGGCGCATTGCTCGTTCGTGCTCACGCGCTCTGAGCTGTGATCTTTGGAAACGCCCGAGTCGTCACGTTTGCACGTCTACGCGATTCGCAGAGTATCTGCAGTAGGCTAGACGTAGCAGGGAGTTATAGGAACATTAGCAGGTAAGCATTCGTCAGTGTAAATTACGGCCTCCTTAGAATGACAAAGTTGATGGGCCATTTGTTGAAAACGAGGCGCGATTCCGAACTGAGAGCACCGAGGCAGCTGGTGAGACATATCCTTGTCGTGGCGTCATCAATATGCAGGAGATAGTACCTACTTAGGGTACAAGATTTTGCGGCAACGCAGTCAAAGGTGCGGGAGTGCACGGGATTGCGCACCTTAGGCGTTGATTAAAGCAGCGCAAGTACGCTCCTCCTCTCTCCGGAAATGCCACAGAAAGTTGTCCCCGAGTAGAACATTCCGCTCCGTGTGCACGTGCGTACCACTAGGACAACCGGATTGTGACGTCAGCGAGGTTCCGTCTTCTTTAGCGCTATACCTGTCCGCTCCACAGAACACACTGAGCAGCTGTCGAAGTGTGTGCCGCCTGGGCTCGTCTAATTTCGAGCATTATCGAACTGACGTGATAGCTGGAGGCGAGGCCGGGGAATCTTGCCCACCCAAGACACCAATACGAAAAGACCTGATGCTTCGAGCTTCGGTAAAAAAAGGATGAACATAGTTTCCATCTGTATAGTGGTACGGTCTTTATGGCGCCTTGTTCGACGATAACTTCACGTCCGGATAATACCTGGAAACAGCTTGTCGCAAGTACAGAAACCATGTGAATCCTTCACCTGTCTGCTTTTAATTCTTGTCACTCCTTGCTCGACACACTCTGGGAAACTACCTTTGCCGAGCAGTCGCGTAACTGTATAAGGGCTCAGGCGATGATGCTGGTTCCAGGATGGTTTGCTGTCTCACCTGGAGACTTAGTTATACTTTTGTCGCGGAGAAAAAGAGAAATCCTTTTCTCCGTTGATGACGATTATGTTTTAACGTACACAAATGTTTATTTTCGGAATATAGACAAGGACACTTTTGCAATCATACATGGACAGTTCGTGAATGAACGTTGGAGAAGAAATACTCCTAACCTCTGGCGACTTTCCCTGCCGTCCCCCTCGACCACACACACCCTCAGCAGGGGCCCCCACCACAGCCAAATTTTACAAACAAGGATCCACACCAAGGCGGGCGAGCCAAACTCCTCCACAGCCTTTAAAGGGACACTCAAGTGGTTTTTGAGTTCGTGTTTTGATGATGACAGCTGAATTTAGACGCCCTAAGTATCCCTAAAAACCAAAAAGTATAGTCATACGGTGATTATTTCTTTAATAAAAATGTAATTGAAGGCCGCCAAACCTCGGATCCACCCGAAAACGAAACCACTCTCATTGGTCCTCGCACGCTTATCAAAAGGATCTCGGGCCAATGGCGTTGGACGACGTTCCGTCGCGCAGTGATCCCGAGGTAGCCGCATCGGCCGAACCTCTTTGTCATTCGAGCTTCGATCATGGCGGAGGTCTCTACGCTCGAGGACCTGACGCCGTTAGAGGTTGAAATTCTTCGGCGGACAGCCGACCTGGGGATGATTTCCTATGACGCCACTCCGACGTGCGATGTGGACGATAGCAGCGCTTCGGAGTCATGTTCGGGTTCCGAGGACGACGAAACGCAGACCTTTTCGGGCGTTCTTCGATTTGCGGTTTGGGCAAGTCCTAACCGAACCAACGTTTGACATCGCAGCGTTACCTCTGGTACGTGATGTCAAGCGATGTCGCCACGCTGACTTTCGCCTCGGGAGGACGGAGGGAAGGCTGGTTCAGACATGTGCAACGAGCGCGTATTTACGACTGCGTCCGTTGCAACCGGAGCGACCGGAACGACCGCTCAGCGCCGCGCGTACACACACCTGCAACCACTACAACAAGCGCAGCGGGTCGTCATCTGTTTCAGCGGCCCCTCTAAAATGGGACGCACTGCTACTCAATGCCGTAACAGAATATAGACAGACAGTTTTCTATAGCCAAAAGCTTTATTATTATTTTTTCTTGATAGGCTTGCAGGCTACAGTGGATGAAAAAAAGAAAATAAAAAGATGCAGTACGCCGTCTTGGACGATCACGACTGTAATACACGACATTACCATAGTACAAATATCGCCACACGCCTTTTCTACGATTATAAAAGACAATGTAATCTTAGCAGCGATATAGCAACGTAGAAATATGATTTCGTGATCAGATAGACGTTGCGAGCGTTCAGGATTGCTAACACTAATCACTTTTCTCCGGTGATGAAAATGCGTGAAAATTCGCATCCTTTATACGGTACGCGCCAGTAATACCTTGAACTTGAGCACACGCATGAAATGCGCCAAATAAGAAATCCGGGCGATGTTCGAAGACACAAATGCTTAGAAAGCACCACTGTAGTCGAAGTAAACGAACACGACGGCACGGGCGTTTCTGCTGTCTTGAGAGTGCCGCCACGACATCGCCGCACGAGTGGGTGGATCTTCCCTTCTAGTACGTGCTGGGTTATCATAGCGACACACGACGAAAATTCACAGTCAAGGATAGCGCTTTTACGCGGAACGATGAGCTTCCACCACGCCGACCACGCCAACGATCACCACCGACGCCATGTTCGCAGAGAAGAAGCCGGCCCACGACCGGCATGCAACGCGCGCCACCAGTTCTCCTCGACCTGTGATTAGTCTGCCGCTGCGGTTGTTTCCAACGCAGCGGGGAAAGAAAGGCCGCCAAAATTTTCAAACATACGATAATTTCATTGGTCCTCGCAAGTACAGAAAAGAGTCCGCACGTATTTTATTCCTGCGTGATTAATAGGCGGTTCTGCCTTCTAAAACTGAAGATACTCATTCACTGACACTTCCTTAACGCCATCGCACCAAAAAGTAGCTTCCCCAAAAACTGCTTTAGTCCCCCTTAAGGGGTCCCAAGTTTACGAGTTAGCGGGCGGAAGACTCCACAGCCGAAGGGGGTCGGACGTCCAGGTTGGCCTCCAAAAGAACGGTGATGTCCAGGGCTTGGTATTCGGGAACCAAGTTCCTTACGGTCCTTCGGTGGCCGCTTATATTGAGTTAAGCAGAATTCTGGGGTCCTCCAGTCCACCAATCAGAAAGTTTTGGAAGGACCAATCAAGGGGGTTTTCTCAGCATGACAAAACCAAGTGCATACCCAAGACAAAACACATTTCGGACGAAGTTCAAAAGATCCGTTAACACAAGTCAAAGCACGTACAAAGGCAGAGACGTTATACACGGAGCAAAACCACCTTCGAAGTAGAGATCCCAAAAGCAGACATGCATATATCAAAACATCTCCGTCGCGGGGCTCTAGTAACTAAGTGTATACCGTTACAGCATTCACGTTCGCCCCCCCCCCCCTCTTTTTTGGGGGGGGGGGGCGACTTCGGTAGAATACATGAGCCGTTCTGTCGAGACGAACCAACTCTCAGAGAAGGTAAAAACAGAATGTGAAGCTAGACAAAACACTCGCGCGAGCACAATTTCGCGACACTGGATAGCGAAATGTTGTGAAGAATATGTCCTGACACTACGTGATACCCAAAACTCCAGGAAGCGAATTTGTGGCGAAACACCGACAGACTTTCCCCGGCGGCAGGTTTGCTTTGAGCGCGGGGTAACAGGTTCTCTTTTTCGAACACGCCGCGCGCAGTGCGAACGCCACTGGGATGAATTCATCGCTTGTTTGCAGCATATTCGCGCCGTGGAGCCCAGGCTTTAAAAGTCGTACTCCTCATCACTCGTTCCGGCTAAAACCTTTGGGATTTTCAAATTGGGTTGTTGATATGTTTATACAGCCTGCACTAATACTTTGGCCACACGGGGCAAATCTCGAATTCCATTTACAACGAATGACATTTGAACGATCGGCCAAGTTAGCGCGCGACACTCCGAGCGTGGGCGCTCCACGCGCGACACATTGCGAGCCGATTCGTTGATCACACGAATGTCATTCGTTGTAAATAGTATTCGAGTCCCCCGTGTGGTCCAAGTATTAGTCTGCCTCAACGGGTGACTTGTCTCTCAGCTGTAGATAAGCAATTTAGCCACTGCATTGAACCGCTTGCTTGGGGTCTTTAAAGCGCATCACGTAGTAGTGATACATTACCGCACGCCGGTACGATGCTCATCCACATCGAAACGGGCAGGGGTAGGGATTGAACCCAGGATCCTGGGTTCTGCAGCGCGATTTTTCGCTCCACGTGCTCCGAGCTGGAGTGCGCTAACCCACTCGGCCACCGAACCCCCAAACGCGTTTATTGATACCTAGAACAAGTGCTCGCGTAAACTAGGATTGTCCCTCGGATTTGGTTTTCTTATTTTGCTTCTGCCCTCGCTTTACGAGCGCCCCATATTAATGGGAAGGGGACTATGTACGCAACAGCTGCGTCGACCTTGTTGTTTTCGCAAATAATATATATATATATATATATATATATATATATATATATATATATATATATATATATATATATAAAGTTTCTTCACTGCTGTTCATTACTTTATTGCCGTTCATTGTGTATTGGTTCTTGGTTTGGTACTGCACTTGAGTCTTCTACTATCCCGTTTTTCTGGGGTATGTGGATATAGCCTACGCAGTATTTGTTTGCATCTGTCTTGTGAAGGACTTAGATTCCACAAGTTTATATGCTGCCTGCTTTCCCTTTTCGTGTGAATCAAGGCTTCTTTAATTGCCAAAGGACCACGGCTGCTGTCAGGCGTTTTATCGTACACGTCGACAAAAACAATTTTAGTGTTTTCATCCTTATACACTATTCAAATTAACACTAACACGAGGGAAATTGATAATCTAGGCCTAGGGTCTAGGGTCGTAGACCACAATTTTACAACCACCAAGTTCTTCTCTGGTACTTCAGTATACCCGGCTGTCGCAATTCGTATAAATAGACTTTTGACACACATAAATAAAAGATTAAGAAGTATAAATTAAAATTGAACAAATATGAGTGAACGTCCTTTGATAGATATCAATAAGATAAAGTATGCAGGCATATCTCGTAGATACGAACACCTCCTTTCCTTCTAAAACTCGTCCACAATGTCAGTCGCCCACATTAGCGAGACAAAAATGCGCTCATTTATACAGTTCACATTGGAAAATGTTCTCTACATACCGGGATATTCGTATTAACATGGTCCATATTAGCTAGACATGACTTTAAATAATAATTTTTATAATATAAAGATTTCCTACCTTGTTGCTGGATCCTTTTAATGTTATGTAACTAACGCTCGAGAGCGGGCTGATACTCCCTGCACATACAAGTGGTATGTGAGTGTGGGCAACCAAAAAGCCTTCTGCTTTAATCCTCTCCATTTTGTGTCCAATTTGTCTCGAGACAAATTAATACGCGACATAAGAAAAAAAAACAAGGCAAAAAAAATAAGAAGCCCGACAAATGCTACATTTTTAACGCAGCGGATAAAACGGGTGCTCGGAACATTCAGTGCCGTCGCACTTTTGGCGTGGGCAATTTTCTGAACAGTGTTTCGACATTGCTAAACGCGCGTCGCTCTCCGGCACGGCCACGGCTGCGTCTCGAAACAGCGGTGTCTTATCCCACCTGGCGATCGGAGCGAGTTCGCGCGGAGGACGCGGCGCCGGCGGCCGTTCTAAATGCGTCCCCCGCTCCTTCCCTCGGCGGGAAGCATGAGAGACGGCAGCGCGTCGTACGCAGGTGCCAAGCGCCGGGTCTTCGGACGGACACCTACACTTCACTGGCCCCTAAGTTGACAACACGGTGGAAGTATCACGGTCGTTGGACCACTCTTATGCCTATCCTTAATCACGTGATGACGCTCCCGTTTTTTCCCACGCAGAGAGCGGTGTCAGGTGGGGAAAGAGTACCGGTCGACTGGTGCTCCGAGCCAGTGCACCTCTCACCGCACTGTGAGCTTTGGCGTGAACGGAGCATAACCCTCGACGCGAGCCAGAAAACAGCCCTGCGTCACTCCGCTGCCAGGTCCCTAAGACCATGGATCTCTTTGTTTCAAGCCGCGGTGACGCTAACCTTTGCCGTAAACCGCTTTTCAAGATTCCCCTCATTTTTCAGTAGCCCCTAAATTAAGAAAGCTGTCGGCATAGATGCGTCGTCAACGCAGGAGAAACTGCGAAAGCACACAGGTTTATTTCGCACCCTTCATTTCTTCTTTTATTCTTTTATTTGGGGGGGGGGGGTGCTAGACGTTTGCAGCCATGGCGTTATGGTGGCTAGGAGGTGTGCCGAGCAGAAAATTGAATGCATGCCACTTGTTCATGGTGCACCGCGTGATGGCACCAAGCACAGGGCCCCGGTCGCGTTTTGCAGGTGAAGTGAAGAAGCACTGCGGCTCCGCGGGTCTCAGAAATCGCCCTCATGATACAAACATTTGATATTTTACTCAAGGACGTAATTAACAGTTCTAGACCTAGTCAATATACTAAAGTTTTCAAAGTCATATTGACGCACTGATCTCTATGTCTATTTGCTGGATCGCGTTTGCTCGCTCCGCGAATGCGGCCACTGGCTGGAGTTATATTACCTCTAGCCAATGTACAGCTGGTGCAGTCACTATCATCCATCCATGGCAGACAGCGTTGTGGCAGTTGCGGTGGCAGGCTGCCATGAAAATAGCCGTGGGTGATATTTCGTGCTTGATTGAAATTGTTCGACGAAACATACTGTTGAAACCCGGCGTGAACGGCAGCCCAACCTGTGAGGACCCGGGGAAAGTTTCACGAAATCGCAGCACCGGGGAAAAGCAGCACAGCTCGCATCGAAAGTCGTAACGAAAGAAGCATCGAAAGCAGACGCCGGTACGGCGTCTGCTTTCGATGCGAGCTGCGCTGCTTTCCCCCGGTACTGCGCTTGCTGGGAAGTGGCTCCCGTTCTGAACTGATCTTTACCCCATGTTTGGTGTCGTTTGTGGCCAATGAAGTGTCATGTCGAATTAGTGTTTAATCGCGCAGAAAATGCAATGCGAGCCGCCCTGGCCGCCCGCTTCATACAGCCTATCCAGCACATGCTTTAGTGGCGCCCTCTCGAGCCGTCGACACGGAGTGCGGCAGCCGTGAGCGCTCACTGAGCTCGCTATCCCCTCCTCTAGTTCACGGCCACTCAAGCGACCAAGGACGTCATGAAGAAGGTTATTTTTTGCTTGTTTTCGTAACTTTAGTTTGCCAATAACTTTTAAAACAAAGCGAAATTCGAGAAAAGAAAAGTTTCATTACGTTACTACGTTCAGTGCGCTCAGAATCGGTACGAATTAAAAACCAGTAAAAAAGTCCTTGCAGGGCCCCTTTAAAAGGTAAATCCGGTGTAAAGTCGAACAAAGTAAATGACTGATATCACTGCCAAAAAATTACACTAAAGGGAAATCAGGATTCACTCTAAGACCGATATAAAAAATGCTACCACCAGCTCCTCAGCGGGCATTCAGCGGGTTGACTGTTTGTCAAACAACCTTGTGCCCTGATGTCATATTCCTTTTCAAGGAGGTTTCTCGTTCCTGCTGTCACTTCTTTCGCCGTGTTTTTCTGGTGCGCCTTCAGCCGCCCAGCGGACGATTTCTGCATGTTATGTTTTGTTTTAGCCACCGTTGTTTGTAACTGGTCTTCAGCGGTCACATGCAAATAATATTGACTGCTCGCTCAAGCGCGTCGTGGTGCCAAAGGTGGCATTCACTGGCGGCCATAGTTTAGTCGGTTTGTGCTCAGAGCGAGCTTACTGTTAGCTTCCACAACGCTTCTTCAGCATGCATTGAACACTATCCAGATTGTACTTCTCAGAAGATAGGTGCGTGTGTGTGTGTGTGTGGGGGGGGGGGGGGGGGGCTCGTTTTGAGCCTGCGTTCATCGTGGTAAACTCGCTTTTCGGCAGGCGCGCGCAACTTTATGAATGTGTATTAATATTTGATACAGTTGTGTGATGTCCCCAAAGCAAAGCAGTAAAACAACCGTAGCATCTTACCTGACTGATCGGAACTGCTCTTGGGACTAGGCCAGTCGTACGTTTTGCTGTACCGCGGTACGTAGCTTTACGCCACACGATAGCCATGCAGCTGATCAGAAGGGCTGCCATCGTGCTCAAGCCGGTAGTTTCGGTTTCTCCATAGACCCCCGAAACAGGACTTCGAGATAGGATATATTCAAAACTACACGAGCCATAAAAAAAGAATAAGTGGCACTTCGTAGTTCAGGGACCCTTTCTTCACTAAATGCAGTCGGAAGCCCAAAGTTTAGAAAATGTACCAGAGTTACCCAAGACGGGCGGTTAATTCTGCGGCGTAGCTCTTTAGTAACTTCTCCCTTCTCA
The DNA here is from genome assembly GCA_037355805.1 of Ixodes ricinus. Taxonomy (NCBI): domain Eukaryota; kingdom Metazoa; phylum Arthropoda; class Arachnida; order Ixodida; family Ixodidae; genus Ixodes; species Ixodes ricinus. The sequence continues at coordinate 165,125 of JAZHYW010014489.1, read as the reverse complement.
CGCAGCGGACCCAGCTTCGATTCCCACGGGCGGCGGGCGATCTTTCTCTAGGATTTGGCAAGATCGATGACGGACACCCTGCGCCCTACTACGTCAACTGCAACATCCACGTTTACAACGCCAACTAGAACATTAGTATTAACAACTAAAGCTACAACATCAAAAATGGACGTCATTTCCAGTGGTGGGAAGAGCCCAAGATATCGCTGTAAAACAAGGCATGGTAACAAGCGAGGTTTCACTCGAGGAAGCTCGGCATATAGAAGTGCGTCCTGCATGAGCTGGCGGCATACGAGACGCTCTCATGCCCCACGCGCTTGTGCACAATACAGCGGCAACGAAATACCGAGGAGACGCTTCACACCAAGCCACTTCGAGCAGAAACGATCCGGCATCATTACCGGTGTCCTGACCACAACGCCACTTTTGTGGTGAAGGTAATTGGCAGCGCGGGGAACTACCTAACAACGCGGAGCACTCGGTACACCTCCCCTACAACCACCATAATGGCGTCCCCACTGGTGTCCCACGCGAGCAAGCACGTGCATGCATGCATGCATGCATGCATGAGGTGGATTTGGCAGGCTTGCAATTCCGCGTGCTTGCTCACACGAGCAAGCACGCGAACGGCGATCAGATACTTTGTTTACTATCGTCCATTGGCGACGAGAGTCATAAAAAGCGTCGTTGTGGTCGGCCTGCCACGACTGGCCGAATGGTGACTATGATGTCAACAAAGGATTTCTCATCGACGGAAATAAGTGAAATGTAAACTTCAATTTTGAGAATACGCCCTATGTGGGTCGGCTATAACGCTTTTGTCGACACCAGAAAAAAATAACAAAAAACGAGGCAGCAGTCAAGGAGAGGTTGGTTGCATTTGTGTAGAATCCTCTTTCTATTCTGGCCGCATAGAACTGTCTCCGGCAATACATTATATTACGCGTTGTCCAAATGGTTTGACGAACACGTCGCAAGAACGCCGGCCTTAATTGCTCGTTTTGCTCACTCAGTGACCTTGACAAGGAGGGACGTTTCAACGATTGCCGAGTATCGCCATAGGCTGCAGATTCATTGAAACCGGAGGAACCGAGGTGCCGCAGACCCACAAACTGTACAAAACTTCTCAGCCTTTCCAAAAGCAGCTGCAGGGACCCGAAATGATATTGCCGCGAGCGCAGCTGACCAAGCAGGCAGCGCGCTCATGGCCTAACGGTTACCGGGCTTGTCTTCCACGCAAAAAGCCAAGGTTCGATTCCTGGCCGCGGGTACAGATTCTTTTTGACAACGCTGCAGTTGCGGGCAGCGTTGCGGAAGGTACGGTGGTACAAGCACATGCTCGAGCCCGAGTCAACTTGACTGCTCTTGGAGAAGGTGGAGCGCTCTACCGAGGTTGAGTGGAAGCGCAGGCTTCGGCGGGAGTGTGACCCTTGTCACGGCGTCGTCACAACGGTCACACTCCCGCCGAAGCCTGCGCTTTCACTCATCCTCAGTAGAGCGCTCACCTTCTCCAAGAGCAGTCTAGTTGACTCGGGCTCGGGCATGTGTTGGTACCACCGTACCTTAGGCAACGCTGCCCGCAAGTGCAGCCAACCCTGCTCTTCGGCGGGAAACTATGTATGAAGACCGGGCACTGACGGCGGCAAGTGATACCGGTCGACAGGAAAGCCGCCTCTTTTATGTAGTTGACAAGGTTGCTGGCCATCGCTTGCTGGTCGACACGAGAGCCGAGGTCAGCGTTCTACCGGCCTCTCTTTTAGACAGACAACGTAAACAAAAGACCTCTCCGCTCCAGGCGATCATCAACTCGCCCATCGCAACATATATGGTCAGCGGTCCCTCACGAAAAACCTTGGACTGCACCGCACATTCCGATGGCTCTTCAGCCTCATCATTTGTCAATCGTGACAATATACCCCCGTGATCCATTCGAAACACTGGAAACGAGAGCCGCAGTCACATTGGTCATACAGGAACTGTCAGCAGACTTGATCAGCGCGTGAATATGTATGAAACAGACAGGCTTCGAAGCGGCTTGAGACGTGTCCGCAGATCATTCTCTCATCGTGTATGCAGCGAACACCGTGTCTCTTGTACGACGTACGACCAGTATCACTGCGGCTTGAAGGGTCACTGACAGATCGAAGTCTTTTTTTTTATTATTATTCTTTTTCTTGAACGATTCAAAACGATGCCAGGACACTACCCTCAAAATTCGAAACTTGGGAACTCAGTATTTGTGAAGTAAAAAAACAATTCCCCAAAGCTGAATTTGAAGTTCCCGCGCGATCCGTGCCACTGCAGTGACGTCAAAGACTGATGGTGAATTCCGCTCGCAGATCTCGAGCGCTCCAAAAGCGCTCCATTTTGAGCGCGCATATTCCGCTCGCAGATCTGGCTCGACTTGGTCATCTTCCGCTCGTAGATCTCTGGCAGCTACCGCCCCGTGGAGCGCCTCCAGCTCCGCCAAACTTGATCTGCGGGATTCGAGAGATCTACCCGGAACTTGACAGAGCGCCACAGAGCGCGCTACGTCATTTCCCCTCCCAGGACGGTGGCGCATGCGCAACGCGGCGTTGCCGGCGACCGGCCGCGCTTCCTCGCCGTCGACGAAGGGACGGGGGACGGTGCCGAGTCGGTCGAGATGGGTCTTCTTGGATGCATCGGTTGTTTACGCGGGATTGTGACGGCTCGGACGCTTCTACCTCGCGTTGAAAGCCGGGACAGGAGCGTGACAAATCGGAAGCGCTGACATCTGTGATCGTGAGAGGAAGAACGAGAAAGAAAACGGCAGAAAATCGGATGGAGGCCGACGCAAGGTTAGGCCTGTTCATTTTGCCGCCACTGATTGTTTACTTTTTTTACGCTGCATGCCGCCGACGTTTTCTCGCGCAATAAAGCAATAACAGATTAGGCAACGACTGTGCCAGTGATGGTTTGTTACCTCTGTGTTTATTAAAGTCGTATCAGCAATTTGAACTCCACCGATGGCAATCGCTGTGCGTGCCCCGCCGCTTCGAGGCGGCCGAAAGGTATGTGACGGTGGCGAATGCGGACGTCTTCCTCGTTATTTGTGACATGGGCTCCGTGGAGTGGATATTTTCGCCCGTCCTGTGTCGCGTGGTATTTCTGCAGCTAAGCAATGACAGTTGTCACTGGTCGTCGGAAAGATCAGTCGGCTAAGCGTTGGGGGCTCGTCAAGTTCGAGCAGCGGCCATCTTGAACGGCCAAGGGGGAGCGGTGGGAGCGGGGAGGGGTCGCTCCAAAAAGGCGAGTTCATCTTCCGCTCGTCGATTCGGAGTGTGTCCCACGGAGCGGAATTTTGCCTCCCTCGCGGATTTTAGAAAGCGCTCCGGATCTACGAGTGGAATTCACCATAAGTCGTCCTGCAACCTCGAGCTTCTTCACGCCTCCGAGCAGTCCCGACCCGTAGTGTCGTGTTTGCCCGCGTCCCGCGAAGAACCACGCTTCTCCGTGCGTGCCGCCTATCGCGGCGAGCAGACGACGTTTCATTTTCGAGTTTGAAGTTTTTTTAGGGCTCTTTCTGGCGATCTCAAATTCTTTGAAACTGTATGAGGTCGAAGAGAACGCGCAGTGGACTTTTGTGAGCGACGCGAGGCGTCACGTCGCGCCGCTCTCTGTGAATGGCTGCCCCGGCGGAGTCACAACGGAAACTACGGTACACAAACACCAAACCCAGTTGTTTTGACTGTTTGAAGATTTCCTTTTCGAAGTCTGAGAGGTCGTCGGGCACCTAAAAATGACAACCTCGTCCGATTCCCCGTCTCACCGATCATCCGCGGTGCTACATGCGTCGAGCACCGCCATGTTTTCTGAGGGAGTATAAAAAGCCAGGAAGCGACATCACTCCGGACCCCAATTTTCGGTATTTAAAAAAAAAAAGGCGTAGTGCGTTCGCAATTTTGAAAAAAAAAGACATGTTTTACGAATGCCAATATTAAATATTATATAAATGTCGATTACAAAGCTTCTAAATTTAATAATTGATTACGTCACAAATAAAAAGAAGAGAGGAGGTGAAGAGCGGGAGAGAAAAGCGCCAAAAATCAAAAGGCTCGCGCGCGTATGGGTAAATTTGTTTTTGCGTTGTGTTAATTATTTCCCTGTCTATAACTACACCTTGCATCGTTTTTGATAACAAAAACAAACACGACCTTTGGGGTATCAGTGCCCCTTTAAGATGCACTTGCCCCGACCGGCACGGACAAAGCCTCGACCTCCAGCGGACTGAACGCCGCCCCGCGTAATGTACTCGAGCCGGGAGTATATACTAAATACACGAAGCTCGGATCCTTGCACCAATCGAAGTACGATCGCGGCGAGCGTGTATACTACACACTCGGACTGCAAGGTGGGTTGCGCACCCGAAAAGCGATGTCCTGTCGTTCGGAGCCTACTACGATATGAGAAAGAATTGCGAATCAAGATGCTTGTCTGAAGCATCCACGTGCACTCTGGTTCTTTCCGCCTCTTTCTCGCCGAGTGTGCGTCGTTCGGATGCTAGAGATTTGTTCAGAGATGCGACTCGGAGACCGGTATAGTGAACGGACGCGGTGCTCCAGCGAGAGCATCTCGCGATGGACATCTGGCGCTGTTCGGTCGCCTCCGAATTAACGAGCGGCTCCCGCAGTTTATGCTGCACGCGGAGCTGGTTCCCTGCAGCGCGGGGCTTCCGCACGGTGTCGCCATCTTGGGCTATGCGTAATCGCCCCGGGGACCCGGCAGCTAATGGAGGTTCTCCCCGTCTAATAGAATTTGTTGGAAAGCGACTGGCGCCGCTTTGCGCCCGAAGAAAAGAGACGTGGTGATAACAAACTCTTGGGCGACATGATTGTAGAATTTGTAAACAAAGTGAGTCTAGCGAGCTTAACAAATTGGTTCTCTTTTGAAAGCGGAAGATGTAACTGGCTGTTAAATAAATTCCGCAGCTTTCTTTTTTTATTGAATAATTTTTAATCAACATTTAATATACCTAAGGTAGACATGCATGTACAGGAGTGTGACAATGCGAGCTGAGTAAAGACTTGGTCTGGACGAAAGTCATGCGGAGAGCCCCGGATACGTGATGCTGCTAAAAAGAAAGTTTATATAGACTGCCACATTTCCTATATTTGGCAATGTGGCAGTCGGTATTCTAGATTAGCATGCTACAGGCACTCCATGCAGAATGTTACCCTTTTCGGCATGCACGTAAGGAGAGATGTGTGTCGAAAAACGGCAATATTTTGCAAAACTGTAATTCTGGGTTTTACGGTGTTTTTTTTTTTTAGTTTTGAATCTTCCTGTTTATTGCATAAAAATAAATAAGTTCCAGTTATGACCGCGAAATTAGGAAACTACGCAGACCCCATCGGCAAACTCGGAGTCAGAACGGCATAAATTTGAGCTATTCTTTTGTCCAAAGTTCTTCAAATTGTGACGTCGCCCGTCGTCACATTTATTTTGAAAAGTCTAGCCTTCCCTCTCCGTCGTAGTGTTCTGTAGCTTGAATTTCATATGGAAAATTATTAATAAAATATTATTTTTTTCGCCTCTAATGAGTGTCGGTGCACATCTACGGTAAGATTCGAATGTGCATTTCTCTATCACTCTAAAAAAAAAAAACGCCCAACCCGTGCGTCTACTTTCCCGCAAAACACTTTGAGAGCCAATCACCGCAACTTACGGAGGCAGCTCAGTGAATGACGATGCCGAAACATATGCTTAGACCAAAAAACGCGGTCTGACTTGTGACATTAAGCAATGCAAAACGTCACGCTTGCATTGCTTAATGTCACAACTCAGACTGCGTTTTTTGGTCTAAACACATGTTTCAGCATCGTCATTCACTGAGCTGCCTCCGTAAGTTGCAGTGATTGGCTACCCGAGTGTTGTGCGGGAAAGAAGACGCACGGAGCTTATTTTAAAGTGTATATAGTTTTGGGGCCTCTTTACAATTTGCCCACAAGGAATTTTGTTTTTAATATTGTCCTATCACAACCCGAGTTTGGCATGCATATCGATATGCGTACTTTAGAATATGTAGAGTATGACTATCAAGGTTTGATCGGACTGTATGTTTTTTTTTAATATTTATCAAACTTTAAAGGGGGTGCAACGATTTTAAGATTAAAATAATTTGCATCTCGTCATTTTTACGTTGTTTATCGTGTTCCGAAGATAGAGAAAACACCTGCTTCACTAAGAACTGTCGCGATTCCGCTGCATAATCGCCAAGCAAAAGTCGAGCTTTTTCACCCAACTGCAGCCGCGAGTGGCAGCCGAAGGAACTACGGCGAGAAGTTTACGTGACCTCGCTCGGCTCCAAGCTGCAGCATAACGCCCGTTAATGTACGGAGAGAAAGGGAGAGGAAGCGTCCTGCGAGGGAGCACACGCGGGAACCTACACGGCACCCCGAATTACATCACTAGGAGTGCGACCAGGTGTTATCCCTGAAGACTGGGAGTGTGTTGAGGGGTGCCGAAAATGCCAATATTTGTCTTTCTTTTTCTTGTTTTTTTTTACACAACAACTAGGACACATGCGAAATCAGTTTTCTGTTTTTTTTTACTTCAGAAGTGTCAGAGGGCAACTACCACAAAGTTTTGACCAAAGTCCGGAAATCGTTGCACCCCCTTTTAAGGGACTTCTTTTAGCCCTTTGGAAATGGCGTTTTTGCGATTTTCAAATATTTCAAAATAAAATAAGTATCGCACATATTATTTATGTCGTTAATTTTACTCAGGGGATGAAAAGGATTACGATATTTTAAATGTAGTGTCATGCCCCCAATGTGCGCGAAAAGATATTTTTTCCTGCATGTGCATTGCACTCATAACATAAAAACAATCTATAACAAAACTAACACCAGAATTATAAAAAAGACGATCAAGCACTATAAGCTGTAAAAGTTCCATTCAACTAACGTAAAGAGTAAACAAAAATGTTTTCCCCTGGCGCATGTACCCCTAAAGGGGCGATGCAACGATTTTCGTACTTTCAGTGAATTCCGCTTAAAGGCCGACAACCAGACACGAGATTCTGCAAGGCAGAAGATCCTCCTCACCCTGGGGGAGGAGGAAACAGGCAACAATGGTCAGGGTAGAAGGGGAGAGAAGGAAGCGGGGGCAAAGTGGAAAGCGCGAACTGGTCGTCGCTCTTTAAGATGATTCTGCGTCATTCATAACTACGAAGCAAACTTTATAATTTTTTTTCTCTCCCCGCAATGGCAGTGGCGGAAAACAAAATGGAGAAAAGCGAGCAGCGTTCACCCTTTACTCGCCGACAGGACAAGCGGCCATGTGATCTAGAGCCGAATATACGACGTCCATGTTTATCGTACCCACGCGCTTGGGTTGGCAAGGTATACAGGGCACGCACCAAGTTCCCCACATTGTTTAAGTTGGATATTCCCTTCATCGCAGCGAACGCCACGAGCCATATACCCGAATGCAAATATAGGCGTTGATTGTCACGGACCCAAATCAAATGATCACGCAGTGAGTGATCGCGTCTACTGTACGAGCCGCATTTAAATATGATCACCTCGGGGATCCCAAAGCTTCATGACGAAATATTGGGGATCGCATTGTTGACAAGGCCAATATTGTGATCCCCTCAACTTCGCCATCAAGTGTTTGCACAAGGAAAGACTAATAGAAAACGTTCTCTTTTGTCCTTGGAATTTCGCGGCGACAAAAATGCTTCTTGGTGAGTGACGTTACATGCCAGTGTACGTGCGTACCACCAGTGCCAGTAAGCCAGTAAGCTCATATAACCAGCGACTGCATAGTTCTTAAACTTCTGTTATAACCAAATCAAGCTTCTTTTTTCTTTTTTTCGAAAATTTTTAGTGTGGCTATTGTATACCTCTGATTCATCGGTGGAGAGATAGGACACTACATGCACAGGCGGTATAGTCGAGGCGCCTGCTTGAACATGATACGCAGTCGAGAGTTACACGAGCGAACATATGGCGAGACTGCGCCAAGCTGCGAAAAAAGGCGGCGCGCTCGATGTAGCCAAGCACGTCTATACTCTGTGCACAACTAGCACGTACATATAGAGTGACGCAACTGTGCAGCCTGCCCGCAGGTTTTCTTTTTCAGCGGAACTGTATATAACAGATAGAGAGCGCCGGTCGAGAACGGTGTTGAAACGACGCGAGGCTGTAAACGCTTGACGGTTCGCGGAGCGCGTGACTTTTAGCTAATGAGAGCCACTTCCAACGCAGCTGACGAAATAAAAAAAAAAGAAGAGAAACACCTCACGCCGCTTTATCTCCGCGCGCGTGTGTGTGTGGTATAGCGATACGGGAAGCCGGGCGTTCCTGCAATTCGGATCGCGTGAGCCAAGGTGTGAAACTTCCAGCCTGCCAGTTGCGTCACTGAATCGTTTTTACTGTTGGTAGAGCGTCGAAATAAATTAATTTCGGTTTTAGAGCGGGAAAATGAAAGATGGGACGCTTTTATAACCCGAAAGCTATATATTAAACCTTTCCTTTTTTTCTTTTTTTTTAACGTGATACCAGAAATTATTTTTGGAAAATTGGCTTTTTTATTTATTCCTTGGGAGAGGAATAAAACTTAAACTGAAACGGTCGTTTCAGTTTAAGTCCACGCAGCTGACGCTACGAGCTAATTGGGCCAATCAAGCAGCCTCAAAAGCGGAAGTCACTGCGCCTTTTTTATGTTTGGATCAGTGATGATAGAACACGTACAGAAACAGGACGATCACCATGATTGTGCGCTTTTGATGCTGTCTGATTTGTTATTGGTACCATCAGCTCGTATACCGATGGCTGCGTCTGGACTGAAGGTGAAATCGTGGTGAAATAAAGCATAGCTGCCTTTATCTCTACTCAGCGTTCAAACGCGAATGGTGAACGCGTTCGAAAGCGTTCAAACTATGTGTTGAGAGATGAAGGCAGCTATAGCTTTACGTCTTTTATACCTGATGCATGTGCGAGCAGTGTGATCGCAGCTTCAGAGAATTGATTCTATTGATACGGCGCGGTAACACCCGAGATTGTAAACATAACACTTTGTGCGCATGTGAGAGAGTGGCAATGACAATGCGTTACTTCTCGGCGGCACATATGCGTTCAGGACAAATTAAAACGTGAATAAGCCGCGACTGAGTTTCGGAATGCTAGCTATATATACAGGACATCGCAGCCCTTCATTGCTGCTCCCAGCACGAGCCATGGGCACCAGCGACCAACTGGCCCGAAAGGTACACGCCACGTCGCACACAGGCATCCTACCTCCACGCGCGCAGATGCGTTCACGAAACCGTGCCGGTATCTAGCGAGAAGAAAGCACGCCAGCCGAGCCAGCGCAGCAGCCAGCCACGCTGCCTTGCTGAGGTCTGCGAGTCGCGACATGCCAGCGTCGAGCGCGGCTCCCCTCTAATCGGCGCTCCTCCAACCGCGGCTCGCTATCGCACCCCCGAATCTGAAACTCCGCGATGAGCGGGAGGGAGCCATGAACTCGAATGAGCCGCCGCTTTTCTCTTAATCTCGGGGGGTTGCCTCGGGGCGCCAGGTCCCAGTCAGTTCGCGAGCGAGGGTTTAAACCGGGGTCTCCTTCAACGAGAGCTCATTGTTCGGCGCCTGGCAGAAAGCGCGGCGGTGAGTGCAGTGGCGAAGGGGTCGTGGGTTCTAAAAGCGTCCCCCGTGGCGTGGGCGATGCGCGCCTAGTCGCGGCACTTAGAGCGTCGCCTATCTGCGTCGAATCAAGACGCGACGCCAGATTTCGTGTGCGTGTGCCTTGGCGGAGGCGGACGGCCAAGCGCCCCGCCTCGGAGGGAGGGATTCGGGGGGCTCTCCTCGGGTCGCTCTTCCTCTTCCCCGGTCTTTTCAAGGGCGTCGAGCAAAGCTACACGTGGCAATCGAATAGTAAGTGGTGTGTTCTAGAGGTCTTGCTCGGTCTGCCGGGACTAAGAACTCGGACGCTGGCAACTCCGCTGCACACAGTTACACTGATGGGCTGAAATTTATCCGATCTACATCCCGTTAAACTTGACGAACGGTGATCATGTGACACTATAACGTCAAGCGACACCATGACGTCACATGACGTCATGCACCGTGGCTCCACGGTGCGGGACACTAAATTCCCGTCAGTTGTAGCGCAGACATTTTCCACCTAAATTTAGAGGGGAAACTGCGACGTCTGGTTACACTGTGACACGGCGTCGGGTAACACGCCAATTCCCGCAAAAATTTACCGCAAAATTAGGCGTGCCACGAGCTACACACATACCCTGGAATCAGCTGCACAGCCACTCCAATAGTGGCCGTAAAAATTGTGTTGGGGAGCTCGACCTTCTTGGCGCGGTGATACCCGCAAACAGATTCACAACCAGAGAGCGCTTGGGGTGCAGCCACTGGTCATCTGCTCAGTTTCGTGGGAAGAGGACAGGCAATATAATGCGAATATCATATAGATACAATATAAAAATAAAAAACGCCTACGCGAAAAATGACAAAGGAAACAAAAACAGATTCAGATATACAAAAAAACTAGAGAACAAAAGGCAGCGACTTTGTGGGAGCAAGGAGAACACCTTTCTGGTGAAGGTTAGGTATCCAATTCGTAACGCGGTTTTAAACAAAAAAATCAGTTATCATGTAATAAAGAGTAATTGTGTTCGGTACAGCATATTTAATACCCAACAACTGCGAATGCATCGTACATAAACGACAGTCTGCAGACTTTGTCTGGTGCGTGCTTGTTTCTTGTAGGATGGTCCAGTCACATTGATCATACAAAAACTGTCTGCAAACATGTTTTCAGGAGTCATGTGTACGAAGCAAGCATCCTTCGAACATGCCTGAGCATTGTCCACAGCAAATTCTGTCATCATGCCTGCAGCAAACACCCTGTATCTTGTATACTCTGTACGAGCAGATGTGACCGGTGCTTAGAGCTCCGTGTCAGAGACCACTGCTCTGTGGCAGTTTGCAGTGCGTTCAAGTCATCGAATTTTGTTTTCATGAAATGTTTTTTATAAATTCAGGAGTAAAAGGTAAAGTCGCCCCTTTTTCCATACTAGCATGGCAAAGGCGGTGCCGCGGTGGTTATATGGAATATGATGTGTAAGTGTGGAGAAACTGTGTACACATATGGTGACTGGGCGGCGCGAAGCGGCCTTGTGTCGAGCAAGGTAAGCGCGTGAGCGCTCCGTGGATATCTTACCTGTGGGTGCCGTCTTCTGCAGTTGCAATGTAAATGCGACTTTGTCAGGGCCTGTTGGAGAGTGACAGGCAGTCGGCAGAGCGTGAGAAAAACAGAGCAATTGGAAAGCGGCAGCGCCGAGCAGAACTCTGGCACCAGCTCGTGCAAAAAAGAACCAATCACTCGGAACTGCCTCATCCCGTTGGGGCAAAGGAGTTAGATGTTTTTTTCTGCTTTTTTGTCGCTCCCTTTTTTGCTGTATCTCTGGGGAAGCCTAATGTCACTGGATCTTAGTAAAGTAGTGCCAACCTCCCTGTTTTGTCGCCATTTTGGTTCGTGAAAGAGCAGTATCTCATTGACCTCTCTATTATTGACGAGTCGATCTAAATTCCCTGATGACGGGTAGCTAGATGTTTCTTCAATACCGAGATTTTTTTGTATCCATACTCGGACAAAACAAGCGCGCCTTTTCGCACCCCCCCCCGCCCCCAAACACACACACGCATTAGCACCGGTGTTTGGTAGCATATAAAAATGATTTTTCTCTCTTTAAATACGCAAGAACAACAACACTATTGCAAACGATATGTGGAGATAAGCATGACTGATAAGTGGATTGCATGCACAGCGCCAAAGATGCTTACATTGATGAGGAACGCTTTCTGTGCAGTGACATTCCATATTGATCTTGGTGCGACAGGGTTAGACAAAACGACCCTTTCGACGCTTCGAAGATTTTAACTGGACCGAAATGTCAATTCCATGGCAATTGGACTTACCAGTCAATTACCTTGCGAGGTTTGGTCGTCTGTGTGTTAGTATATATTTGCGTCAGGCTATAGCAGCAGGGAAGCCAATGGCGGTACACTTTACTGCAGCATCCATGTGTGACGTTCCCGTCTGGTGACTCCTCATTGCTAGCCATCCCTGTGTTCAGGAATGCGGATTCGCCTCTTCGACACTGTGAGGTGACGCCTCACAGTTAGTCATCTATGTGCGCGTGGGCGTGGGTGCGTGTGTGTGAGAGAGAGAGAGAGAGAGAGGTGGCAAGAGGGAAGAAGAGCGAAGCGAGTGGGCTCTTCGAAAGTGCTGAGGAATGCGGATTCGCCCCTCTGAAACTCTGTGGACAAAACTGCTGGGCATCTGCCCTCCGATGGGAGAAATGGACGAAACTGCTAGGCATCTACCCTCCGATGGGTGAAATGGACAAGCTGGAAGAAGGCAACAAAAAGGAAGAAAGCCCAACGGGCATCCCTCTCGCGGGCGGCGGACACGAAGTTTGCGAAGCGAGGCGAGGCCGGTGGGGAAGTGGAACCAAGGGAGACGGAGGGGCTGCGGGGCGACAACGTGGAGAGACCAGCATCGAGAGGTTCGACGTTCATGGACTCGGCGCAACTTCGGCACAAATTACAACTACCCAGACGTCCAAGTTCCCAGCGAGATTCCACCCAAGCGAAGTGATACAGTCGTGAGTGTTCGTTTTTGAAACTTCTTGACGCGTAGTGGCGTAGAACTCTGCCGGAACATTCTTATTTTTGTGAGAGTGTGGAGAGTGTGTAGCCATTGTATTCCGTAATCCTTTCGCTACGTGTATAAAGTTGCAGCTGTTTGGTATCGACAGTCTTGGGTGCCTTACTCCAGCGACAGAGCCCGTGACAATTACGTTACCAAGACCAAGTCTTTAGGGTCGTCACACATGGACTTTAGGGAAGCCCAGAGCGCACTCGTTTCACGGAGCAGAGCGCCGCTGTGTATTTGAACACGACATGCCTTATCCCTGAGGGAGTTACACGGAGGCACTAGAGGAAGAGGTTCGATTGGCACTGGTGTACAATCAGTCGGAGACAAACGCAGCGTTCGGCTGACAGTCGGCCTGTCGACGTCCGTTCCTGGCAGCTAACCGGATTTGGTGAGGTGCCAGCCATATAACACATTAAGTGTTAAAAGCAGTCACTAGGGGCCAGATATGGACCTTACGATAAATGATCAAGCTGTTCAAAAGCACACTCTCGAATAACAGCCTGGGCAACACGAGACTTTGAATGAGGATGCTGCCGTGCAGGCAACGTTACTGGATTACCTCAGTTGTGGAACTCCCGCGGAACGGGGTATCTCCCCCTCCCCTCCCCCCTCCCCCTCACTCACTTCAGTCCGCCTCCCGTCGTTCGAAGCGCCATCTAGATTTTCGTTTACGAACTGTGCGTTCTATAGTGTGCAGGGGAACGGCATCTATACGCTGCGCTTCGAAACGTACGTATCCCATAGAATACACTGCACTTACCATAAAAGCCGTCTGGCGCGTCGAACGATGGGAGGCGAGTCGTGGTGAGTGAGAGGGGGCACTGCTCGTGCATGCAGCGCCTATGAGCGGTTTCGTAACTGAGCTAATGTGACGGTGTCGCGTGAACGCTAGGAGAAAAGGGAAGGAAGAAGAAGATCGAGCTGGAAAAGAAAAAGAATGTCACCACGCCTCAACGGAGCCGGACATTAAAAGAGATATTTCGACGACCAATCAAGCTTCGTCGCACTTGGCGCCCGAACGGGGACTCCGTAATGAGGTAAATTTATGTGGGGACGGCGGTCATTATCAAATCGCCCATTAAGCTCTTCGCATCAACGAGAAGGCTTAACTACAACGTCAGCAACGATGGATGAAGACGGCGCAAAAAGCGGCAGTGACGCGTCGTTGCAAGCTAAAGTTGAGGCGGCAGTTGCACGGAGCGAAGAACTTCAGCAGATCCTTTCGAAGAGGGACGAAGAAATCGCTGAATTGAGGCAACGCATCGCAGAGCTTCTTAGCCGACAACAGACTGTACCCGCATCGACGCCTGCCTACTCCGCAAGTGCTGCTGGGCATAGCGCTTCTCTAAAAGCCGTGGAGACCCTGGTGTGCGGATTACTGTCCCCAGTAATCGAGAGACTCAACTGCTTGGAGGCCGCGAGCTCGAGAAGCAACTCCGAAAGCAGCGACGAGAGCTCCAAGCACCAAGGGCCACAGAATAAAATATCTAAGAGAAAGAAAGGGCAGCAGCGGTCGCTGCATACCGAACTACAAGAGAGCGTCCCAAACTCATGCAGCACATCTGAAAGCAGAGACAAGGGCTCGAACCAGCAAAGCCAGGGGAGAAGACTGGGTGATACCATCAACCATCGAGCTCAGCCATCCACCGCGGCCGTAAGTGCAGCTCCCTCCTCTCCACTGACGTAATTGGTTGGTTCCATCAGGTCGAATTTTGGCTGAAAATTTACGGGGTGCCGGAAGATATCGCACTGCCGCTGCTCATATCAAAGCTACCTTCCAAGGATTTTGCTTGGATGCGCTTCGAGCTTAACTCCAAGAAGATTAGCACTTGGAATGACGTGAAGTCCGCGTTTCGGCGGCACTACAATTTAGAAAGCCCTGTGGAAAATCAAAGAGCAATGTTCGCTCGAAGACAGACCTCCACAGAAACGTGCGTGGAGTACGCTATTCAGAAGCTGCAACTGATAGAAGAATGTGTCTTCACAGGAAGCGAAGCCGAGAAGTGCGAATTGCTTCTTGAATCGCTGAACGACAAGGCAAAGCGGATGTATTTCGATAGAAGCTTCACATCGCTTGATGACTTGCTCGACTCTTTTATGAAGTTTGATCGGGCAAGCGGAAAAGCCAAGAAGCCCGAAGAAAAGTCATTAAAAGTTTCGAACTTCCACGAAGGAGGGGCCGATGAGCTGTGCACTTTCGTCAAATCTGATCGGCAACAGCAGCCTGGGGAAAAACATCAGGAATACGCTGCAGCGAGCAGTGCGAATGACAAACCACGACCAAGCCTCACCTACCAAAGGGAATTCCGTCGCCAGAACAATGCAGCCCAGACCAAGGCTCAAGGATCCCGTCGGAAAGTACTCAAGCTTTGCCTAAATTGCAAACAGGAAGGTCACTTTGTTACATGGTGCCCCCAGCCTCTCACGCAAGAATTTCTTGAATGGCAGCGCGCATTTCAAGCGGAGCCTAACGTTCCGACTGACCTGGAAAACTCCGACCTGGTGTCTTCGGGGCCTGCGGGGAGACACCAGTAGTGCAGCGCGTTAGCTGTGAATCTTCTGCGGGCGTCAAACGGGTCCCAGTCTTTATGGGATCCCTCGAACTCAGTGCAGTTTTGGATTCTGGTTCCACCAGAAGCCTTGTGAATGAAGCTGTTTGCCAGAGACTTCAGATGACACCTTCAAAATCTTCCCTGAAACTTGTGGGAGCAAATGGGTTGCCACTTGAAAATAATGGAGAAGTGAGTATCGAAATTACGGTGGACGGAAGGTCATTCCGACAGACTTTTGTGGTTGTCCCACATTTAAAGGAAGACTTAGTCTTGCTTGGAGATGACTTTTACGCTCATCAAAAGCATTTATCGACTGGGGTACAAACACATTTTCAATCCAAGCCGAAAAACCACTCAAGGTTTATGCAACGACCACCCAAGTAGTTCCGCCTCTTTCCCGGAAAGTCATCGAAGTCATGTTGGAAGTCCCAGCCAGCGAGAGAAGTCGCGATATCTTATACGTAACAGGTTCTCAATCAGCTATTGAACGGTACCTGTTGGAACTGCAACCGACAGTCATCGATGCAGGAACAAAGACTTTCAAACTTTTGGCTACAAACTTTTCCTTGAGGCCATCCAAAATACCTGCGAGGGCATCTTTAGGATCAGCAGAAAAAGTAGAAGCTGTTGAAGCGGTTGACTTGTCTCCCACCGAATGGGAATCAGTCCTGCAATGTTCCAGTTTTTCTGATCTTGAGAACCAGGAAGATGTGCCGAAAGTCCGCAACGAAACGCAGCAGATAATAATTGATGAGTTGAGCTTCAACGTGGGGGCTTCACTGAACTCCGAAGAGCTGGAGGCAGTAAAACAACTGTTGATGAAATATCGTTCTAGTTTTGCAACCGACACTGCACACCTGGGATCTTGTAGGATAGAGAAACATTCCATTTCTACTGGTGATGCAAAACCAATTGCACAATACCCAAGGCGAATTTCACCGGCTCAAAGAGATTTGGTCAAGGCAATGATAAAAGACCTTATGGATGCAAAAATTATCCAGCCCTCCAAAAGCTCCTGGGCATCACCCCTGGTTCTAGTTCAAAAAAAGGACAAGTCGACAAGGATGTGTGTGGACTACAGGAAGCTAAATGCTGTAACCGAAAACGTTGTCTACCCACTACCACGAATCGATGATGCTCTGGCGGCATTGAGTGGGAGCAAGTATTTCTCAACATTGGACCTCCTTTCAGGATTCTACCAAATAGAGGTGGAACCTGGCGACACCGCTAAGACAGCTTTCGTTACGCAGTGGGGGCTGTATGAATTCCTGAGAATGCCGTTCGGGCTAAAAGGGGCACCGGCAACGTGTCAGCGAACTGTAGATGCCATTATCGGTGATCTAAAGTATCGCAACGCACTGGTCTACATGGACGACTGCATTGTTTACAGCACAACGTTTCAAGAACACCTTCGACAACTGGGAAATATTTTCGCACGTTTTGAGGCAGCAAATCTCAAGTTCAAACCGCAGAAGTGCCATTTTTTTGCACCAGAGTGACTTACCTTGGACATATTGTATCCCAGAAAGGTATTGCACCTGATCCAGAGAAAGTCGATGCCGTAACGCGATTCCCCGTTCCTAGAACTGCGGCTGAAGTTCAATCATTCTTGGGACTGACGTCCTATTTCCGAAAGTTCATTTGGAACCATAGTGCCATCGCAGCCCCCTTGAGAAAGCTCCTGAAAAAGAAGAAGCCTTCACATGGGGTGCTCCACAAGAACACGCCTTCCATGAACTGAAATCTGCTTTATGTGGACCTCCCGTCTTGAAGCACTTTTCCGAAGACTCTAAATACGGCCTCCAGGTCCACACTGATGCTTCCAGAACCGGCCTCGGCGCCATCCTCCTCCAGGAGGATGAAACTGGGGATTACAGGCCTGTTGTATACCTCAGCCGTTCTCTTCATGGAGCTGAAGAGAACTACACATCCACTGAACTTGAGGCCCTTGCAGTTAAGTGGTCCCTGGAACAGCTACGTCCCTACCTAATGGGCAGAAAGTTTCATGTTGTTACAGATCACCACGCGCTTTGCTGGGTTCTTCGTTACAAGGAGGGAAACCAACGCTTGCTCAGGTGGTCTCTCCTGCTGCAAGAATTCGACTTTGAAGTTGTGTACAAGTCTGGTGCATGTCACACTGCCCCCGATTGTCTGTCCCGTATTCCAAGCCGCTTCTGCTCAGGGGAACCTTCGAGTACCAACGGCTCGGGAGAGACTGGGAGGACCCGGACATGCGATGTGTTTGAGGTCAAAGAGCCCAACTTAGCTTCCGAGCAGAAGGAGGACCCGTTCTGTACAAAAATCATAAAGATACTGCAGAAAAAGGCTGGTACAAAAAAACAGCAGAAGAGAGCAAGTAAACAATTTGTGCTTTTTCATGATGTATTGTACAAAAGGGATGCAGGACCAACGCATGAACGATTTGTTCTATGCTTGCCGGCGACGAAGCGAGCGGAAGTACTTCACGAATTTCATGGAAGTCGATTCGGAGCACACATGGGAATCCGTCGCACATACGAGAAAATCCACAGTAAATATTTCTGGCCTCGACTGTATCTGGATGTCCAACGGTTCGTGAAAAGCTGTGACCTTTGTCAACGGATGAAGATGACTACGACGTGCCCTTACGGACTGCTGCAGCCAATTGAAGTCGATGTGCCATTTCATACAGTTGGACTCGACATAATTGGGCCCTTCCAGGCTTCACGAAGGTACAAGTTTGTCATAGTTGCCATAGACTACCTAACCAAGTTTGTTGAGGCGAAAGCTGTTCGTAACATTGAGGCTTCCACGGTGCAGAAGTTCATCGAAAGGAGAATTATCCTCAAGCACGGATGCCCCACAGTACTAGTTACGGACAGGGGCACACAGATGACTGCCAGATCAACTTCCGATTACCTCAAGTACCGTGGTATACGTCACGCAACGACTACAGCTTATCACCCAGCTGCCAACGGCCTCGTCGAACGAGCCAACAAGACGCTGAAACAGATGATGCGAATCACCACCTCATCTGGAGAGAAGTGGGCTGATGTTTTGCCCTATATAGTGTTCTGCTATAACACAGGATATCAGGACACAGTTCGTACTTCTCCTTTTTTCCTTCTGTATGGACGTGACCCTGTTTTCCCCTTGGATGTGACTTATAACAGGAAAGAGCTGCAAGAACTGCAAGCAAGCTCCGAATACGTGGTGCTCGTGCGTGAGCGCTTGAACGAAGCGCGTAGATTGGCTGCACGACACATCAAGTTGGCTCAGGAGAAGCAGAAGAGACTATTTGACGAACACCGAACTGACATAACGCTAGAACGAGACCAGTTGGTGCTGTTGAGGACCCCGCCAGTGGGGCTTAAAAAACGGACAATGTACACTGGGCCTCATCGAGTTGTGGCGAAGCTATCGCCCGTGAATTATGAGATAGAGTTCGGTGATGGTTCAGGGCGGGACATCGTGCACGTAGAAAAACTGAAACCGTATCTAGAGCCTGTTGCGGAATTTTCACTCTCCTAAAACTGTTCAATAGAACACTGTTTTATACTTGTACAGGAGTTGCAATTATCACGTGGGACGATTGTGTCGTGTGTGTACTTGAATGTTGTTTTATATGTGTACAGGACTTGCAATTACCGCGTGGGACGATTGTGTTTTGCGTGTACGTGAATACTGTTTTATACGTGTACAGCACTTGCAACTATCGCGTGTTTTGTGTGTGCTTTAAGTGTCTTCATAACACCAGTTTCTTTGCGTATTGTGTACGTCGGGTCGACGCCTTTTTGAGGCGGCGGCATGTGACGGTGTCGCGTGAACGCTAGGAGAAAAGGAAAGGAAGAAGAAGATCGAGCTGGAAAAGAAAAAGAATGTCACCACGCCTCAACGGAGCCGGACATTAAAAGAGATATTTCGACGACCAATCAAGCTACGTCGCAGCTAATATAATAACATTGCGTGCAGGAGGAAGAGGACGCCCCTTGGCACCAATCTAGTCGTTTTTCCACCACGGCCTAGCGCTGTTTGCGGAGACCATTGGCATGATATTTGCCTGTTATTGTCCCGCTATTTTCCAAATAATCAATCAGCAGGAACTTCTTTGCGTCCCCAAGGAATCGATGGACTTAACTTTGTAACCCCGAGCGTTGCGTCTTGCATATTTTCGGAGGGGGGGGGGGTTGACCCCGAATGACGCCACTGCATAGGCTGTTGTTTTGTGTCCATGGGTCCCACCGGTAAAACCACGTCTTATCCCCAGAAGTCGAGCGAGAAAATATTCTGGTTCGCTTTCATAAAGTCTCAACTGCTTCCTTAAGAAATGCAACCGGTAGCAGTAATCTTGTGAAGAAAGGTTCCGTGGCTCGTGCAGAGACCTTCGACACACCCATAACGTCACGTATAATTGTAAAAGCATTGGCATATAAAAATATCCCATGATCCACATCGGTCGAAGTGCTAGGCCGCCCTTACCCCTCAATTGTCTTGCAAATCTACACTGCCACGTTTCAACTCGTTGAAACAACGAGTTACAGTAGCATATGAAGAAATACGTTTACTGCCATTAAACATTCACAATTTTGCTGTCCACTTATTTGGCGGAATTCTCTTCTTTGCATAAAAACGTTATCACGCTCCGGTACCCGCGTTTCAAATCGTGGAAGGACGCCATGTTTAACTGACTCATGCCAACCAAGGAAAAACCGGAAGGCTTGATACTGCGATCATGTTTGGCTAGAGAGATGAGATTACTGAAGGTTATAAAGAGATTACTCTCGAACTTTCGGTTGTAACCAAGTTGCAATACTTTCTGATCCCCCTCGCACATTTTATGGCATATTAAAAAAATATGAATCATATGACTCATTTAGGGTTGGCATCGATGCTGTCTCAATAATTTCGGACCGCTTTCCAAGTGAAATCCACACTATTGAAACTTTTATCGTGTCGGTTAACAGGAGACCACTGGTCAAATCGGTTTAATCAATTCGGAGCCCGGCGTTCGTCTACCCGCGCACCCTGCGCCCCGAGCGCTCAGTGCCCACGCTCCTCGAGTGGCCACGAGCTGATAAGCGCCAGTCTGTCAGTCAGTACTTAACACCCTTCCAACTAATTGTG
The DNA here is from genome assembly GCA_037355805.1 of Ixodes ricinus. Taxonomy (NCBI): domain Eukaryota; kingdom Metazoa; phylum Arthropoda; class Arachnida; order Ixodida; family Ixodidae; genus Ixodes; species Ixodes ricinus. The sequence continues at coordinate 144,768 of JAZHYW010014489.1, read as the reverse complement.
GTACCCGGTACGTTGCGGAGGTCGTCGGGTTCTAGTGGCCCGGTGGGTACCCGGAGCCGGATTAGTGCTAGCCGTCGAAGACGCTGACACTGGTTCCTGAGGCGAAGTCATTGACCTGTCGCCAGCTCCCGGATGTGATCTGGTTGGTAGGGCCTGACTGTCAGAGCTGTGCGATAGTGGCTGCGTTGGAGCCGAGCTGTCCATCTTGATGCCCAAGACAGAAGGCCACGTGTCTGCTTTCTCTCGCACCTTGGTGTTTTTCCATATCTTTCGTATATGGTTGCGATGTCGGCGCACCAATCCTTAATCAATGCGGACCATCCATGAACGTAGGCCAATCAGACGTTTGACCACTCCAGTAATCCATCCTTGACTGCTTGGAAACGTCTTCGTTCCAATTGCCTGTTGCGCCTGGCCATTGATTGGTGGCAGGATGGTACGATGCACTTGTCACCTTCAGGATACCGTTGTTCCGGTAAAATGTTCTAATTTCCTCGGACACCAGCGCTGCGCCATTGTCCGACACAGCTTTCCTTGGCAGGCCGAATGTCGCAAAAATGACCCGTAGTTCCCTAATGACTTCGGTCGAGGTGAAAAAGACGACGAAGTGTTTCAACGTTGAAGCGGCCTTTCAGCGTTCTCTGGTATTTTTTGTCTAAATAATTGTTCAGAAGCCACAACTGCGGGCTCCGAGGTCACTATCCACCGATCTTGGACCCGGCATGCCCTCCGGAGCTGGAGACCAACCGCCCCCGGCCCCTGTGAACAGTACGACCGAACTAGTTGCAATGTTCCAGGCAGAGGCAACCAACCCACCATCCACATCGATGGAAGGCGAGTTCACGAACGAGGACGGATCGTTAACACCTGCCGCTAAAATGACTCTCGACTCCTTAACCCCTGGCCAGCACGCACCGGACTTCTCAGATGCCGATAGTATGACAACTGACGATGAGGGCTTCAGCACCGTGATTTCCAGGAAAGCAAAGAAGCGATTTCGAAAAGCCAAATCCGCATCCTCGACCAGTAGCACAATCGTGTCCATCGACGCTCCACCATCGACTCTTACGGTCATCTTCACACCTGTGGACCAGACAAAAGTCATCACGAACCTGAATGAGATAAAGCTAACAGAGCTACTTGAGTCGAAAGCACCAGCCGGCATCATTCGTATTCGCCCAAATCACCGACTTAACCTGATATCCGTTGACACCCGCAACGCTGAAAGCTGCGCATCTCTGCTGAAAATGAGTTTCCTGCTGGGAACTGCAGTCAGGGCTTTTGAACCTCGCTCACAGACTCAGGCAACTGGAGTCATTAAGGGGGTCGATACCGGAATCGATATCGCCGAAATACGAGAACACCTGAAGACAGACAACGACACACCTATTGCCTCTGCTCACCGGCTTGGAACATCAACCACAGTTGTGATAACCTTCACGTGTGCAAGCCTTCCTGAACATGTTCTACTGGGTCTGGTACGACACAGAGTGGAACCATTTGTGGAAAAGCCTATTCAATGTCATCTTTGTTTGCGTTTCGGACATATCCAGGCTATGTGCAAGAACTCACCGACATGCTCGCGCTGCTCTGGACCGCACCAGCGCACTGACTGCACCGATGGAACAACTGTCCGATGCTGTAACTGTGGTAAGCAACATGAGGCAACTTCACATCAATGTGCAAAGTGGAAAAAAGAACTGGAAGTACGTCGCCTTCGCCAAGTCACGAAAATGGACTATAAGACTGCTCGAAGCACTGTCTCGGACACCTTTGAGTCACAAAGGGCGGGCGAAACTGTGTATCAACAGAACAGGAGAACCCCACAGTCTATGCATAATCGACCTGTAAACACGAACAACGCAAATACCGCTCAGGCAAATGGTGCAACTTTCTCTGTGTTGGGCAAGATGCCAGCCCAACATGAAAGCTTGACCCAAGTACGGGCTTTTCGAGATGCAGCCCACAACGTGACGGAGGTCCCTCAGGGTAGCAATGAGCACCCAGACACAAATGAAAGAGGCAAACAAGGAATGTCCTACAGAAACGCATTAACAGGAGAATTCTCGAACAACCAAACAGCACCCACGAAGGAGCCAGCTCGGTCATCACTGACATCCTTAGGTATCTGGTCCACCATCATCCTGATTGCGGAGAAATACCTACGAGAATTCCTCGCGCAATGTACGTCTCCAGTGGCAGGCTTTGTTCTGCAGATATTGGACTATATTATGCCTCTCTTAACTAACCTATCCAGATAAACAACAACCTCAATGCGCGAATATGGGCAGCACATCAATAGAAAATCTTATTAAGGACTCAACGATCTTCCAATGGAATGCCAGAGGACTTCAAACACATATGTCAGATTTTCGACAATTTACGTACCAACATAAGTTCCCCATCATTGTGATATGTGAACCACGACTTCCGGAAAATTTCAGGCTATCAGGATACGACACATTTAAATCCCTCCGATCCAATGGGCCCAGCCGCGTCATGCTTGCTATTCGGAAGGACCTTACTTACATCAATCATTACGTCCCAGATCATGCAAGCAATGAATATGCGTGTGCAACAGTAAAAAATGGTCCGCACATCATTTCTGTGATAGCGGCATACATATCGCCCCGTGCAAAATTCGACGAAGTCCAGTTTGAGGGTGTACTAAAGACGTGCACTTCACCTTACGTCATATCAGGAGATTTTAACGCTCACCACCCACTGTGGGGCGGCAGCCATATTAATCATCGAGGTGAAAAACTTGCCGAGTGCCTGAACCTACACCATCTAAACGTTCTTAATGATGGCTGCCCAACGTACCTACGTGGCACTACGTATAGCAGTTGCCTCGACCTTACTTTCGTTTCTCGTGAACTGCTTCCTTACACTACCTGGTTCTCAGATATTGAAACCCGCGGAAGTGATCATATTCCAACCTATACCATCATAAAAAAATTTTCAAGACGAAACGTTCGCCACCTTATTCATCGCACAAACTGGCAGGACTATCAAGCGTCGATGGAGGACTTCTGTACGTCTTCTGCCAGTTTGCATGAATTCGGCACTGCCATTGTCGCTGCAACAAAAGCTGCGACGAGGAGCTACAGCGTTCCCACAACCCGAACTGCCATCGACGGGGAATATGAGCATCTGCGAGCTGTCCGTCGCCGTGCGGAAAGGCGATACAGGAGGACCAAAGACAGGAAGGATCTCCGTGAATCTCGCAGAACACAGAAAAAGATAAGTCGACGCTTCCAAAAACTTGGAACTGCCAAATGGAGAACGAAGTGCTCAAAATTTGATCCCAGAAAACCACTTACGGGGATTTGGCGAATAGCACGAGGTCAACAAGCAGTCCAACAACGATATCCTTTCCGCGTCTTATCTCTGCACCTGAATGTATCTGAAATCGATGCTGCCGAAGCTTTCTGCCGCTACCTAACCCAAAATCAAGCGGCCTCTAACATAACTAATGCTTCTCGACAAGGGCGTGTACCATCATCATCCGACGAGAGAATGAACCTGCCCTTTACGCATGAAGAGCTCCGAGCAGCCCTGGCAACGGCAAAGCGGGCTTCGACCCCAGGACCTGATGAAATCACGTATAGTGCACTTGGCAATCTTGGCTCTCGAAGCCGAAAGCAACTCCTTGATTTTTTCAATCTTTCGTGGGAGACGGGTCAGATACCCTCAACATGGAAGACAACACGTATCGTACCCATTCTCAAACCTGGAAAGTCACCATACGATATTGCGTCTTACAGGCCAATAGCACTATCTAGTTGCATGGGGAAAATAATGGAAAGAATGTTGAACTCTCGCCTAGAATGGTATCTAGAGAATAACAATTATTATCCAGAAATAATGTCTGGTTTCCGACGCGGTCGAAGTTCTATAGATGGTGTTATCGATCTGGTATCATTTGTAGAGCAACAGAGGACACGGCGACGTCTCACAACAGCTGTATTTCTTGACATCAAGGGCGCATATGACAACGTGACACATGAGGCCGTCCTGTACGCCTTAGAAGATCTTGGTATTGGTGGGCGCATGTACTCCTGGTTGAAGTGTTACTTGACGGGGAGAAATATTTACATATCTACCTGCGATGGAAACACTACATCACATATCATAACAAGAGGGGTACCGCAGGGCGGTGTACTAAGCCCAATTTTATTCAATACAGTCTTGATTAATCTTGCTGAAGAACTGCCTTCTACAGTGCAGGTATCACTGTACGCTGACGATATCTGTATCTGGGCGTCTGGTGTAACACGACCTCAGATACGGGCAAGACTCCAAAGTGCTCTGAAGACAATACATCAATATCTAGGAAAGCGTGGACTCGAGATCTCCGTCTCAAAGTCCGCTGCTATGACATTCTCTCGCAAGCATATGGAGCGATATCCCGTTGTCATCGGTGGAGAAACAGTCCCCAGCGTTCGGCAGCATAATTATCTCGGATTCACCCTGGACAGAGGTCTTACGTGGACGCCTCATGTTGCACGACTCAAGATGAAATTGACGTCCATAATACATCTGATGCGATTTATCAGTGGTACAACATGGGGCGCAACCGTAGGCTGCCTACAGAGACTGTTTGAGGCCTTCTTTCTTGGACTTCTGAGATACCACTTACCTATTCTGAATAACACCTGTACGAGCAATATACGAACCATCCAGAGCATTGAGGCCCAAGCTCTACGCGCCTGCTTAGGGCTACCACGGTGTGCTTCAACGTCCGGGACAATTGCGGAGGCTCGAAGGTATCCAATTGAAGCATATATGATACAAGAAACAATCCGACTACATTTAAGACACCTTACAAGACATCCGAACCACCATCTGGCCACGTTACCTACAGAAAGACCAGAGTCTGCCTTCTCCAAAGCGATAACGAAACACAATATTGTTCCAAGTGATCTATTTTCTGTGCAGAGGGAAGGAATACCACCATGGACCTTTCTGAAGCCGAGAATAACATTATACGTAAAAGGTATACATAAGAAGACGTCAATTCCATCTCCGGTTCTCAAACAACTGACATTAGGAGTCATCAATGAAGCATACGGCTTGTCGACACATATATACACCGATGGGTCGTCCTCTGAAACACTGTCTGGAATTGGAGTTGTCATACCTGCCCACAACCATACCGTCAAGATGAAGATAAGGCATCGAACGACATCAACGGCTTCCGAATTAGCTGCCCTGCGAGAAGCAATGCGGTACATTATGTCTCGATCACCGCAACCATGGACAATCTTCAGTGACTCAAAGTCAGCATTACAAATAATACAGACTTCCATGAAACGCAATGCGTACGACCAACTGGCATATCAGGTATCAACTCTCTGCCATCAAGCCCTCGTAAAGGGCCACCAGATTTCTATTCAGTGGATACCAGGCCACTGTGGCATCCCCGGAAATAATGCAGCAGACAGAGCCGCGAAATCAACGGTCAGTGCCGATTCCATTCTGATACCTTACTCCAAAAGTGACACCAACTCTAAAGTTCAAACCTTGGCAAAGACAATTTCATTAGGACACTGGATGAACGTAAACACACACGATCGGAGATTATACTCTCTAGACCCCCAACGAGCCTTTCGCGTTCCATCCGGAGTTTCAAGACGACTGGAAACAACTCTGCACCGACTGCGACTAGGTGTAGCATATACACCGCAGTTCCTCAGTCGAATAGGACAGAACATCTGCGGGAATTGCACCAGCTGTGAGGTGGAGGGGTCAATTGAGCATATCTTATGCCAGTGTGTTGAGTTCGAGGAAGAACGCCAAACACTTCAAGAAACATTACAAAAAATAGATTCACGTCCGTTTAGCGCTTTCAAAGTGCTTGGCAGCTGGGACACAACCGAACAGTTTATGAAAGCCACCGAGGCTCTAATACGATTTCTGACAAACACAGGACTTTCGGACAGACTCTAAGTGACTGAGAACTATCTATGAGACTGTTTACATAATTCACTTGATCATAATCATCTTCATTGACAATTTTCACCTCATATTCCTACCCCACTGCTATGTCTTTCCTTCCCCCTCTCCCTATCCCCGGTGCAGAGTAGCAAACTAGAACTGACGTTCGGGTTAAAATCTCTGCCTTTCCTTCATAAAGCACTACTACTACTACTCGGTCGAGGTCTTGTTGCGGACTACCCGCACTTCCAGCCATTTGGTAAAAGCGTTCACCACAACCAAAAAGACCTGACCATTGACCGGACCTACAAAGGCCAGGTGAAGGGTGTCCCATGGCTCTGATGACCTAGTCCAGACAGGGATAGGTTCTTTGGGCGAATACTTTCGGTGCATCTGACAGGTGCTGCATTCTGCAACTACTCTTTCGATATATGTGACTATTCCGGGCCACCAAACGTAGCTCCCAGCGCAGGCTTTCATTGCCACAATCCCGCGATGTCCACAGTGCATCAGAGCCATCGCGTCTTTTCTCAGTTGTGTAGGAATTACGATTAATGCTCTCCAACTTGCACACCCCCTGTGGTTCGACAGCTCTGCCTCTTCGGTTCTGTACGGCGTGTACTCCGGTGTTTGTAACCGGTCAAGGGTGCCCTCTAGGATGGCTTGGTATACATTCGCAAGGACGCCGCCACTTGCGGTCTCTCTCGCCACTTGTTCGGCGGGCAGTGGTAGACGGGACAAAGCATCAAACATTAGGATATCTCCTGGAACCTCCAGCTCATTATCAATGATTGACAGCGGAAGCCGGCTAAAGGCGTCAGCATTCTGATGGTGTTTTCCTGGTCGGTACCTTAACTCACAGTTATAAGCTGCCAGTCTGACACACCACCGGGTCATCCTCGGTGACATTACTTGTGGAACAGGCTTCTCAACTCCGAGGATGTTTAGCAGAGGTTGGTGGTCTGTGTGGAAGATCACGCTCCGTCCTGGGACGTACTGATGGAAATGATTGACTCCAAACACATTGGCCAGGCGTTTTCAGTCACGCTGAGAATAGTTTCGCCCGGAGGTTCCTAGCGTCCTGGATGCGAAGGCAATCGAAGCCTCTCGGCCGTCTAAGTCAAACTGTGCCAGCACGGCACCCACACCATATAGTGAAGCACCGCATGAAAACAGTAATTATTTCCTTTCATCATAGTGTGCCAGCACTGTGTACTGCACTACTAGTTGCTTCAATTTCTGGAAAGCTTTGCGGTGTTTGTCCTCCCATCGCCATTCTGCCTTCCGCTCCAATAGGCTATAAAGCTCTTTCGCTATTGTCGCTCTATCTTGCAAAATTCTGTCATAGAACGCTAACAGTCCCAAGAAAGAGTGCAGCTCTGCCTTGTTCGTCGGCTCTGGAGCATCCACCACCACGCAAATCTTGTCTTGTGTTGGATGGATTCCCTCGGCATTGGTCAGGTGACCCAGAAATCTGAGTTCACTGACCCCGAGGTGGCATATGGTTTCTTTTAGTCGCAGTCCTGCCTTCGCTAATCTTGTTTGCACCTGGTAGTCGATAGGCATGTTACTCCGCGTTTTACCCGCCGATGATAACTTCGTTGAGGTATACAGCGACTCCAGGGACGCCTGCTAATGTCGTGTCCATGACTTTTTCGAATATTGTTGGCGCTGCCACCACTCTTAAGGGGAGATTCTTTACTCGGGACATGCCCTTGATGGTGTTGACTGTTAGCATTTCGGCCGTGTTGTCTGTCACTCGTAGCTGCTGCTACGCCTGAGCGAGGTCCACCGTTGAAAAGACTGTGCCACCCCGGAGGTAAGACAGCGCTTCCGTGGGGGTGAACAGGGAGTAAGCAGCCGGTTTAGCTGCGATGTTCACTGTACTTTGACAGTCCCCGCAGTCTCACCGATCCATCAGCCTTTCTGACCACAACCACTGGTGTAGCCCATGTTGAATGTTGCACCTGTTCAAGAATTCTTTGCCTCTGCAGATGGACTGTTGGATCGGTGGATTCCATGATGTCGGACTCGAATACCTCCTCGTGTGCTTGAAGCACCTTTTGGACCTCTTGGCTTGGCGAAATATGGTGTAACCAGCTGACCAGTACCTTCAGCGCTGGGAACCAATTTCTTCCCATCAAGTTGCACCCAGTTCCACTTGTTACAATTAACGGAAGAAGGTAGTCTCTGGACTTATGACTTACTTCGACTTCCTAGACCCGAGAACACGCAAGCCTTCGCCCGTCCATGTTTGAAGTGTGACATCCTCTTTCTGCAAGCGAGGAGGCTTAAATGGCCAGATTTTGCGGTATGTATCTTCACTGAATTCTGTTCCTGAGTCGACTTCGAATTAGAATCATCTTCCCTGGACCTTGAGCGTTTCGAGGTACTTGGGTACGATACCTCTTGCGTATTGCGCATTGTTCCTGCAAATCGAACCCGTGGTTTCGATCACAACCACTGACCTGTGCATCGTAGGCATAGTGATCTCCATCGTAGCTCATGTGATATACTGAGCGTCGTGCGCCTGCCCTCGCTTTGTTCCGAAATGCCTTCTCAATGTGTCCTATCTTCGTACAGAACCGGTAGGACACCTTACTGAATGGGCAAGCGTCTTGCCTGTGCCGTCCATGGCAGCGATAGCATTGTGGCTCCGCTTGCACTTTTTCCGCCTCCGAGGTGCGCTTCGTAGCTTGCGCTGACGTAATCTTATGTCGGTCGGCCGTGGGGGCTTTACGCTCCTGCTGCTGTTGAACCGCGCTTTGAAGTCGTGTTGCCACGCCGTAAGCTTGCTTGAACGTGAGCGTTTTGTCTGCGAAAAGCCTTTGCTGTAGAAGCTTATCTTGCAAGCCACAGACTACACGGACTATGAGCATCACGTCCAGTGGTAACATGGTTGGGTTCGATACCAACAGGTCGACGGCTGCTGAAGCTCCAGCGCTTGTTGTCGCCACCGCTGGCCGTGCCAGCACGCCGAAATTGCAGTTGGTGGTTAATTTCTTCTAAGCAGCCACATAGGCAGCGATTCACTCGCCGGGCTGTGGATCGCGGCGTTGGAATTTGCTTCGATTGAACAGTTCCGAAGGCCGTGGGTCGTAATGTTGCTGGAGCAAGGACATTATGTTCTCGAAGCTCACTTCTCCTGGCTTATTCAGGGCCGTTGGGTCTTGTGGTCTCATAGGTTTCCCCGCCGCACAGGGACAGCAGCAGAGCTGTATTTTTCCCGAAGTCCGTATTCTCGTTTGCTTGGAAGAAGGACTCCAAGCGCTCCGACCAGGCTGTCCGTCCTGTTCCTTGACATTCCTCGAGCTTGCCCTGTGTCGTGGTCATTCTTGAACAACCGAGAACGTTGCCGGTTGAAGTTGTCGTCCGCCTCATCGCCAATGTCACATCGCGTCGGTGAGCTGGAGACCACTGGTTAAATCGGTCTAATCAATTCGAAGCCCGGCATTCGTTTACCCGTGCACCCCGCGCCCCGAGCACTCAGTGCCCACGTTCCTCGAGTGACCACGAGCTGATAAGTGTCAGTCTGTCAGTCCTTACTTAACAGGAACACGGGACCGCTCTAACTTTGGTTTCTTCTACTGTACCCGGATTAAAAGCGTAGCAGTTACAGTTCGCGAGAAATCCATTCGGTTCGGTGATGCACCTTCCTGCCAACAGGACCATAGCTATTCGTTAAGATATTTAGAAGGAAGTTTTTACCGGCCAATGCAATCATTCTGTTTGCTATATATGTAACACCATAACGTTTGTTAGGTATGCAGAAAATCAAGCACCTTCCGGCCCATAGCGCCGTAGTGTTCGTTATGGTATGTATGTAAATCTTCATTGTGGTATGCATATGCAAATACTCACAGATCCATGGTATCACAATTTTCGTTATGGTATGTACATGCAAGTAGTTGTACTTACCAGCCCATAGTGCCACAGCGTTCGTTCTGGTATGCATCGTACAATAGTGTTTGTTGTGGTATGTAGAATCAAGTACTTACCGGTCAACGGTACAGTGACATATCCAGAAGAGGGGTTATTGCTTCAGCTTCCCCCCCCTCCCCGGGCATCTCGCCTACTTTTATTATATACATGCATTTCGACCCCCCCCCTCCATTCTCCCCGCATCTCAAGTCATGGACATCCCAGTCACCTTAGCGACTCCCCGCCCCCCCCCCCTTCTTCCACGAAGAAATCCCTGGCTACGCGCACTGCAATCATAATGCTGCTGTAGTGTCCGCTATGGTATGCAGAAGCAAGTGCTTACTGACTGGTCAAAAGCACAATGATGTTCGTTGAGGTATTTAGAAGCAGGAAGTTTTCGGTAAAAACTAACACAGTGTTCGTTGTGTTATGTAGAAGAAAGTAGTTGCCGGCCAATACTATCACAGTGTTCGTTGTGGCATGTATAAGCAAGCACTTGCCGGCCAATAAGAGCCCATTAGTGTTTTAAATGGTATGTGGGAGCAAGTACAGTCGCCCAATTTTTTAATAAAATCACGCGAGCGTCGACCGCCGGGACGGCCAGCGCTGTGCCGCGGAGAAATGCGGCGTCACGGGAGAGATTAGGCGCGTGCGCACAAAGCCGTTTCCGGGGTGCGTCGTCTGCTAGGCTATTCCGCTGATAGCACACAACCCCTGCTACGGAGCAGGGGTTGTGTGCTATCAATTGATGTGCAAAGGAGCCTTTGCTCCTTTGCGCTAGCTCCATTGCTACCTTCACAGCCAATATCACCATAGTGTTCGTAATGGTATTTAGAAGTAAATACCACCCGACCAATATCACCGGTGTTAGCAATGGTTCGTATGTCTCCACTGTGTTCCTTGTATTTAGAATGAAGTATACTTACCGGCCTATAGTACCATAGTGTTCCGTGGTATGTAGAACCAGATAGATATCGGCCAATAGTACCGTAGTGTTCGTTGTGTTACGAGGGGCGTTCATAAAGTTCGTATTATCGGCACAAAAAATTGAAAAAAACGGAACAAAACAGGCATCAACATGAGCGCGCGTCCCTCTAGTTTCCGCACAATATAAACATCGCATGCTATAGTAGCTCGGAACGCCGCTAGGGAGTCGAAACAAAAGTCGCACCGCCCGTCGGTGCCAAGCACACGCAGTGATCCGTTGTTTTCATTTGAAGGGAAGCAATGCCAAGGATATTCATTCCAATCTGGGAGCGTTGTTCGGGGACAACACCCCAGTTTATGACACTTTGGTTAAATGGCACAGACGCTTCCAGTGTGGCCAAATAAGAGGAAAGCATTTCAAGGACGGCGACCAAGTGATTGCTCAAGTGGAGCGATTCCTGAACACTCAAAACGAGGAGTTCTATAACAATGGCCTCCGGCATGTGGTGAATCGCTGGAAAAAGTGGGTAACTTTTGGTGGCGAACATGTAGACAAAGTTTCAACTCCTACTCGAGTTTGATTGCTGAATCTCTATTCCTTCGTGACAATAATACGAACTTTATGAACGCCCCTCGTATATGTATGGTATACAACACCGTTCGGTATGGTATGTAGAAGAAAGTACTTGGCGGCAAATGTAACAGTTATGTTATGGTTTGTTGAAAAAAATACTTGGTTGCCAATATTCCAATGTGTTCGTTATGGTATGTAAAACCAAGCACTTATCGGCGAATACTACCATAGTTTTTGTTACCGCATCTGGAAGCAAGTGCCACTTTTTTTCTTTTTGCTAAATCGGATGATACATTTATACGGAAGCAGAGTTGAGGCAGTGAGAAAAGGCGAACTTCCCCAACTGCCCCTGTCCTTAACGACAACAGATGATTGCCGGAAACTAATTGCCTTGCGCCGCGTACCATAATCAAGACCCACGTGAGACAAGCGACCATAGACGATCCGTCAGAGCGGGTCGGAGAAACAAACGAGGCATATTATAGCGCCCTCAAAATAAAACAGAAAAAAATAATGCGGAAGCCTTCATTCTCAAAGAGGTTCTCATTCTTAGCAAGATTATGAGGAAGTTCGGAAACCCTAATGAAGACATAGAACTCGTGTGTTCCAGCACCAGGGGACGACTGGTTCATTCGCCTATACTCCGTTTCACTTTACGATGGACCATAACGGACGGCATACCATCCATCCCAGCCAATCCAGGCCTCTGAACGTATCAGATGACTACGCGCCACGCGTGTTTGCTGCACCCTTTCCGAAGTTCACGTGAAACTCACGCGGCATTGAATTGGCTTTGCTAGCCGTACACTGTACGCTGCAATCCATCATAAGGTGAAACGAAGCACAGGTTCGTGCGTAACCAGCCAAATATGTTTTTTCTTCTTATCTGCACGGTGTTTACCTTTGTGCGGCCCCGGTCAATCGTCTCGGTAAGCTTCATACTTCAGTGACCGCTTCAGGCGCTTGCCTAAGAAGCGTCTACGGTCCTCGAGCAGAGAAGCTAGCTGGCTAGCTGTCAACTCCGAAGTCGCTGCTCAAGAGTTTCTTTCTTTATTGCGTTTTTTTTTTTATTCTTGAAAGATTGTTAGCGGCCATCCGTCAAAGGCAGAGCTAGCCGCTTATCAGCACCTCGTAATATCACCTCTCGGGTGCCTGGGGAGGGAGGTGGATGTTTGCGTAACGAGGTGTTTCTTGTTTGCAGGACCAGCAGGCGCCGTCGTTCATCATCCCTGTTTTCTCGCGGGGACCCGACTGAGCGACGATTGCTACCGTTTGTTGCGGAACGTGGAGGGCTGTCCGGGTATCGGGTGCTTGATATATCGGAGCAGCTTCCAACTTCAAAGTGTGGTTAAGTGTTTTCTCTTAATTTTTTATTATTTTCGGGAGGAGGGAGGTAGGGGGGGGGGCAGACGTCAGGGAGAGATAGGGAGAGCCACGGTGACTGAAAGATATGCGTGTAAAGAGGTAGGGGAGGGGGGATGGAAAACTGCCCTAAGAAACTGTAACAGATTTCAGTCGCAATTAAACCGGTTCGTAACAAGAAAGGGCAAATTCGTAACTAGGCACCTTTTTGTGTACTGGAGATCAACAAACCTAGTTACTTTTGTTTCTATATAACTCTAATGCCCGAGTCTCACCAGAGCGACAAACAAAAACAATCGACACCAACAAGCCTCAGACATGTGCAGCCAGGGGCGGATACAGGAATTTCCTGAGGGAGGGGTCAGGTGTCGGTCAGCGTACCATATGTTTAGGAACCTCCTCCTCCATCGTTTCACTCCAATAAATTTTACACATGCAGAAATCAAGAGGTGTCAGGACATCCGGACCTCCCCCTCCTTAAATCCGCCCCTGCGTGCAGCATGCACGCGAACCTACCTTTGGCAGGCTTGCAGTCTCTCGTGCTTACTTTACGAGAACCGGGAGACTGTGAGCCTGCCGAAGGTCACTTCGCGTGCATGCTGCACGGGTTTGAGGCTTGTCAGTGTCCGTTGATTATGTTTTTCGCTCTAGTAGGACTCGGGGATAGCTGTGTCCTGAGGTGCAATTCCTGACAACTTGAATCTACAATTTACTTTTTTTGTACTTTATTATTGGAATAGTTCATAAATTGAGAGGTGATTCATATTTTCAGAAGGGGACTCTAAATTGTGAAATAATGCCAGGACTCTGCGCCCTAGGATAGGTGTTTTCACACCTTACAGTGTGAAAAGTGACAATCGACCTGCCGTTCTTGAGGAAAAGCTTCCTTGTATGAAGAATCTATGAATGGGGGTGCGCAGACAGAGCAAAGGCAGGGCGCTGCCACACAGAAATACAAATTACCTAAATCGTTCCTTAAATAGTATAGAGAGAAAACGTGCTTTATTTGGAGGTATTGACAGCATTATAACTCTTTACACGAGTTAGCGAAAGGAAAACAAGAAATGTAAGCACCAGAACGTGAGGATAATCACGAGATAGAGAGAACGCAAGAAAGAGCAAAAGGTGTCACGTGAAGCAAATTAGAGGTCGTTCTGGCAGAAGGAAATAAGGGAGGAATTGACGTGTATTGAAACTCAGAGAGCCCTACACGGGTTTACATCCTAACATTCAGGTTGTCTGGTCTTGCGCCGCCGGTAACTGGGGGCGATCTTCGAAGGACGATGGTTCTGATGGTAATTGTGAAGCTGATGAGGAATGATGCTGCGCGGCAGGCTCCGGGTGTCGGAGGGGAGCGGTAGTCTAGATCCTGAGCTCTCCCTGGGACACGTAGTCCAAGAGGAGTTCTCAGTATCCTGGCCCTCCTTTCCGTATCGCCGGTCGGGAGGGTTCACTCCGTATAGGTCTTGGCCTGTCTGTGGCAGACGCTCGATGACGGTCCGTCGAAGTGCTGCTAGGGCTTCCCCTAGCAGATATCGTGGGAGAGCCTGGGGATGGCTCCTGGCACCTTGCAAAGCTGGCAGCCCGGATCAGGCGGGACGGCGTAAGGCTCTTTTCTATTGAGAGTGCTGAATTCAATATTATAGATCATTCGAGGGGTGGTCGCCCCACCCGTCCGAATCCGGTGGAGGGTGACGGTTTCCCGCCACCGGAAGGTGTTGTCTGAGATCAGATATTGCGTTGTGTACCAGGAATCTTGTCACTCCCGTTGTTTTAGGAGCCGTTTACTTCTAATTTCTTCTCTTCGGGTCGTATTCTTCAAGGCCGTGATGTCTGCCTGTGTCGTCGTCGTGGGATGTGAGTTGCCCCTGGGGTGGTGGCTGAGAGGTGGACCGGTTTCGAGCTACATAGCACAGCTCGCTTCTTGCCGCCCCGTGGGTAGTTCCATTCCCGGAAATCTCTTGATGTGCGGGAACCCACCTGATGTCGAAGGTCAGCCCATGGGACCTCAGCAACCTCTAAGGCGTACAGCGCGTGGGCGGTGGAACTGCACGTCGTTCCCTGTTTTGCGACGTCTCTAAGTGTTGACTGTGAGTCAGTGTAGATGATTACTTTGCAGTTTTGTGCTCCCGCTTGTGCGGCAGTGTGCATTCCCAGATAAACTGCCTCGGTCATTAGCGCTTCCGACATGTGTTCCGGGCCTCCGCGGGAGCGTGGCATTATCGGCCCTGGTCGTCGGTGCCTCGAGGGAACCCCGATACACGGCGGCCGCCGATACACGGGTCTGGCTCCATTGCGGCATCTGTGTAAACCAGCACACAGCCAGCATCTTGAATCAAGGTTAGAGATTCTGGCTCGTGCATTCTGGCATGGTATTTTCAGCGCTCCTTATTTCTTTTCGAGTTCATGTTTCTTCATAGAGGTTTGAATGTCGGGGTTAGGTTGACCATGTACCATAATGGCCTCGGTGGCGGGAGGAGGTACCGTGTGTCTGCTTGTATTCCTATGTAAGGGACAATTTTCCTCCTTCTTTCGTGTGTTGCAGCTTGGCTCGATGTGCCTCAGTTTGCTGCCTCTCGGTGTCCGCGAAGTCCGGCAAGTTGATTGCCTTTTGCAGCTCGGTGGTTATAGGTGTTTCTAGGCAACCGCAGTACGAACCTGCGAGCCTCGTTAAGTAGATTCCCGAGCTTCTTTCTCTGTTCTTTTGTTACTCTGTAGAAACTGAAGGCGTACTTTGATGTCTCACTTTCTTTTGCCTCCCCTGTACCTAAGGACAACCAACAAAGGACTTCATCTCCCGTTGGTACAGACGCCGCTCTTCCAAAGTCTTTCTGCCAAACAACAAACTTGGTGACGCCATAGCTGACCCTGTCCTGAGGCGAATGAGTCTGAGGTGACGTGTTGGCCTATGCATGGATTACGAGCTGGAGGTCTGAAAGTGCGGCATTTTTGAACGCAACATCTAATAGAAAAAGGCTGGCTGAAGCATACACAAGAGCCATGCAATCAATATTTTAGTCCTAGGTTAAAGATTTGCAATTAGGTTCAATTAAACTCTAGACCTCTTAAAATAATATATCTATATTGCGTTTAAGTTTTCCTAGTCATGCGTTCCGGTTATCAAATGTCCTCTTTCGGCAATATTACGTTATCTAATTCCACGCTGAAAATTGTTTCATGGGCGTCCTAAAATATCGCCCAGAGACCTGCCAATAATATGATCTCTTGTAAATTGCCAACAGTGAACCGGAATGCACCGAAAACTCTGTATTGCAAGGTATTCGACGGCTAAGGACTCTAAATACAGAACAAAACCGTGTGAACTTCTGGACACCTACATACCTGAACTTTCGTTGTTTCCCCTTTGGGTGGGTATTACATAAAAACATAGTATGTCTGTGAGTCCGTAGAACGACGCGTTTATTGACTTGAATGCCAACACGCTGTGCCCTCAACGAAGTCCGCCATATCGACGCTGCCTCAATTGACAGGATCACCGGTCGGACCGCGCCGCCGCAATAGGCAGATTAAAGGAAAAGGGAAGATCCTCAAAAACGAGAAGAGCTCCGTGGAGCAAGGCTCTCCGCCGTCGCGAGGCCCCCGGCCGTTGTTTTGGGCCGGCTAACAGCCTGCGGGAATGGACGCGCCCGGGTTGTCGGAAGTAGTTCGTCCCAAGGAGGGACAAACGCTGTCAAGTGTAAATGGTTCCAAAGGATGTGCCAGTGGTACGGTGTAAGATATACTCTATTAGCGGCGAGACATTACGGTGGCGCCCTCGCTTGGTTTCCTCTCGTGACGTCATGACCTTGCGAACAACAAGTTCGATGGTGTTTGTAATTAGCGTGTTGGAAGCTTGAAATCATAGCGCTCTGAAACCAACTTTGCCAACACCGTCAAAATCGAAGTTCAGACATTTCTCTTATTTCCGTCGATCAGAAATCCTTTGCTGACGTCATATTCAGCTTTCGGCCAATCGTGGCAGGCCGACCACAGCGACGCTTTCGATTGCGCACGTCGCCAATAGGTGAGGACACGGCGGAGGCTGAACGCGCGGCGCGAGGAATCAGATAGTGTTCGTTCGACGGGCATCCGAAAGGCTGCATTATTCCGCGGCCACCGTGCCCGCGGCTGACAGTGTCGCCGGTGGCCAAACGGCGAAACTGTGTGAGAGCGAAAAAATTGGTCTTTCTGCACGAGCGACAACCTCGCTGGAGCTCTGCGCGTGTGGAGCATGAGGCGGCACGAGCCGTCTTTGCCGTGCCCGCGGGTCGACGAGTCCTCTGCTGGCGCCGAACGTTATCTGCACTGCGCGAGGAGCGCGCTGTCCTCACCTGAATAGTATTATCTTACACCGTGGCCAGTGGCAGGTCACCCCAGAAGGGCGAGGGAGAGTCGTCCAGAAGAG
Organism: Ixodes ricinus; assembly: GCA_037355805.1. Taxonomy (NCBI): domain Eukaryota; kingdom Metazoa; phylum Arthropoda; class Arachnida; order Ixodida; family Ixodidae; genus Ixodes; species Ixodes ricinus. The sequence goes on along the minus strand of JAZHYW010014489.1, from coordinate 127,639 downwards.
AATGCGGCCTCCTTTCGCATCTGGGTCGCGCGCCCCAACATGGTGGCGCCCACAGCCTGCCTGAGCCTAGATAAAGGTGCGGGAAACACAATGTAGAGCTGGTAGTTTTTCTTGAATATTTTTTTTAGGATAACCGGGACAGCATCCTGTACCCTTTGTTGCTTAGGCACATCAGCTGGGTCCCGGGAAGCGTGTTTGGAGACCAGGTGTCCCGACACTGTGCGCGTACGAGACAGAGCTGTACTTCCGCGGATTGTTTATAATCTTGCTCCGGTATCATAGAAAACGGCCGGGCATGTTGCTTACATTTTGTGTGCGGGCTTCCTTACCCCTACGTGCCGAACCTCGGTTTTCAAACTCGCGAAAAAGTACCGTCTATGATTCGAAGAGCGACCACTGGACATAGGGGAATGAGAGAAGCTGACACCCTTCGCATGCGTGGTGCAGGCACGCATAGTCTACGTGGCTCCCTGCAAGAATCTGCTCAAAACGGAACAAGCCCGATTGGAAACTACCATCTGAAAAGTCACCAAAACGGCCCTACATCTTCCAGCCTCGTCAACCACGCTGAGACTTATGGAGATGGGCGCCCACAACACGCTCACAGAATTGGTTGAGGCTCACCGCGTCAACCAACTATTCAGACTCGGCAAAACACCTCCAGGAAGGGCCATCCTCTCCCAACTTAATCTCACCCCCATCAACGTCCAAAAAGAGTCCAGGGGAATACCACCCGCTTGGAGGTCCCTTATAGACATCCGCCCACTTCCCAAGAACATGCACCCCACGAAGCACAAGGGAAGACGAGAAGCACGTGTCAAAGCGCTCAACACGATGATTCAAAACAAAACCCGTAACAGCGTAGCATACGCAGACGCAGCCCTAAATAGCGCCGGCGATGTGGTAGCCGTGGCGTGCAAGGATCAAGATACCCCACAGGTTACAGCTCTACACACAACTATATGAGACGCCATCACGATAGGGGAGCAGGTGGCTATTGCTCTGGCCATCACCCAGCACCCCCGTTACATAATCACGGACTCTCAAGACGCCTGCCGGGCATACCTATGTGGTTTCATTTGCCCAGAGGCAAGTCAGATCCTCGACACCCACGAACCACGTGAAGGAAAGCGGACCGTCAGCATCATCTGGACTCCGTCCCATACTGAGACCGAAGTGAGGGGTAATGCTCGAGCCCATCACTTGGCACGAGAAGAAGCTGACGCCCATGCCATGGTTTCAGGGGACGAACACCCAGATCAGCAACCGGACCCACCCATCCCACTCACCACCTACAAGAACATCACCACTTACAATCGGGAGCAACGGCGTACTCTACCACCACCTCATCATACGCTTGACAAAGGGGAACAGGTCAAGTGGCGCCTGCTCCAAGCCAACACTTATCCAACGCCCAACCTGCTTTACCCCAGCTCTACCCCTCACCCACATGCCCCAACTGTCAACAGGACTGAGGCACCATCTACCACATGGTCCTGGCCTGCCCGAAACATCCAAAATTACAAGACGCAGCTACGGCTTCAAGACCGCCTCAACTCCAGGGAGACGGCCATCAGAGCCTCGGACGCGGAAGATCAGCGCCAGCTGGTTATCCTAGCCGATGAGGCGAGCGAGAGCCAATGGGACCCAGGACATAGGGACATCTTCAGGGTGAACACCCGAAGTCATCCTTGATGACTTCAATACAGTATATTCTTTCTCTTTCTCTCCTCACGAGAGGCTATTTCCCCCATGGGCTACGTACGTCTGCTCCTTGACCCTGAAACGCAGTGACAGCTGAAGGATTCGCCGAGGAACCCGGGCCAAGAGACAGACACGTCGACTGTTGCTAGGGATTTTGCTCAGCCGGAGACGAAGTGCCTCTCTGCTCTTGGAATGGTACCTCTCCTGGGACGCTCGCAGACCACCAGCCGCGATACTCTTGCATATGCCTGGCGTACACTCTAAAAAAAGCCCGTGCGTCTACTTTCCGCACAACACTAGAGAGCCATTCACCGCAACTTACGGAGGCAGCTCAACGAAGGATGATGCCGAAACATATGTTTAGACCAAAAAACGCAGTCTGCGTTGTGACCTTAAGCAATGCAAAACGTCACGCTTGCATTGCTTAATGTCACAACTCAGACTGCCTTTTCCTGGTCTAAACATATGTTTCGGCATCGTCACTCGCTGAGCTGCCTCGGTAAGTTGCGGTGATTGACTCTCCGAGTGTTCTGCGGGAAAGTAGACGCACGGCTTTTTCTAGAGTGTATACTTCTCTTTTGCTCAAGGATCTGCACCTACGCACAGACGTGCATCGGTAGGCATGTTTCGGTGGTTCCCGCCGTAGTTCGCGTATGTCTATTTTCTGTTGAAGTCATGGGTTATATTTTGGCCTCCGGGGTATGAGAACCGAGACCTATTGCTTATGGCTCACATCGGGAGAAGTGATCTCGCAGCCCAGGCACGTAGCCAGGGGGGGGAGGGGGGGCATGGGGCCTGGGCTTTCCCATCTCCCGAAATCTTCCATTTTGCTGGATCTCTCCTCCTTCCCCCCTCATACAGCCTTTTGTCATGGGCGCCCCCCCCCCCCCCCGTAACAAAATCCTTGCTACGTGCCTGTCGCAGCCGATTGGTCGAAATTGCCTCTGGGCCTGTACCCAGTGGGATCCCAACTACGGTAGACCCTGATTGTTTAAGACACAGGTTTCGGCGCACAGTCATAATCCCCGACCAGACGAAAAATCGTCAAGTTTGAACGGGCCCGAGTGACCCGGTATGGTTCTCTCCCGCGGTTGCGCCGCTACTACTGTCGAGCGCGACAGTTCCTGCTATGCGGCTTAGCCGCCATTCTCGCCATGCGGGGGAAGACACCTAAAAACAAAGCGTCCGTTTTTTTGTTCTTTTCTAATTGCTTAACTACGTAAGTTGTGCGAGGCTGTTAGCTGCAGCAAGTAATGATTTGCTTTTGTGTAACTTTTTTTACTGTAAAAATTATTTTTATTACTTGCTTTTATTGCAACTTCGTCTGCAAGTCTAGTGACTCTCCGCCGACGGTCACAAGAAGAAGTCAGTAGTCTTCTCCAACTCCAGCCAGCATCCGGAACACCTTCCACGATCACCCCGGTCTCCGACGGTAGACACACTCCAAAGTGCCCATCGAGGTCCGGGACCAAAACAACCTACATCTCTACTCCCGTGATTCAAACAGCTTTTACAACTTTTGTTTAAGAATAAATTTCGCCTTTTTTACTTTTATTCTTACGTGGCCGCTCGTTTTAATTGTCCGCCGGGCCTCGCAATAATTTTAAGGCGCTCAACGTTATCTGATCCGAGTGCGAAGACCGATAAGCTTTCCGTGCGAAAACACGCACGCAGCCTTTTATGTAGGCAAGCGCCTGCAGGAAGTTACCTAGTCCTTAATGCCTGTTGTTGCACACTTAGGGAAATGCTGGCGTTCAAAGTAAAGACAAGCATTTTGTTGTTTGTTTTCTACTGACTACGAGCACTCAGGAAATGCCACTAAAAGCAAAGGAGCAAATTGAATCCGCAAACTCCACGCGAGATGGCCAATCTGCAACGCATGGCCAAGAAATTTAAATGGCAAGCAAAAGAAAAATGAGAACCATATATATATAAAAAGATTGAAGTGTGCAGAGTCTGCAATTACACGCGGCGTTAGAGCGTGAAATGATGGTAGATAAAAGAGGCAACTGCTCGTTAGGGCGTCAGCCCGAAAAAATGTTTGCTCCCAGGCAATTCGCACGTGTTGAAAACCTTTTTTTTTCTTTTTTCAGAGGATGAAATATGTGTGATGGTGTTCTTGTTTGTTGGCGTTTTGCAGGGTTTATACGAAGCACGATCGAATTCCAGGATACGAAGAATTAGGTGCTAGAAAAATATTTACAGTGTGCCTCCACGAAACCATCCGGATCATGGTGACGCAAACTTCATATACCACAGTTTCAATTCAGCGCTCAGTAAAGGACACCTTCAAAACTTCGGTAATTGAAGCAGCGCAGCAACCGCGCAATGAGATATGAAAATAGCCCGACATCAAGGCCAGGGGAGCAACACCCACGAGGGCTACTAAACCAAACTAAAAGCATAAGTTGATCACGATTAAAAGTGAAATAACTCCCGCGAAATAGGTGTCAGAAGCACCTGACTTGGTGGGCTGTGATGTCCTTTTTATATTTTTTTGTTACTTCAGATGTGTTATAAAATTTAATTGCGATTGTGAAATAGATACCAGGTGACAGCTCAACGGTGTCAGCTTATTTTTCTAGCATGTGACGTGTACGAAACAGAAAAAGCACTGGAAATTAGTGTTTGAAATCGATAGGAACGTACTATTTCGACAGCTCAATGCGTCTTCGCGTCAGCGTACTGGGGCATCTAATAAATACTGAATCAGGTAGGGAGTAATACTTCCTTTTTTATGTCATGACTTTGCAGGGTTACCCCAACCCTCCAAGGGTTGGGAGTAACCCTGCAGGAGTAACCCTGCAGGGTTGGGGTAACTCCGCAGGGATCATCATCTACATTTATTTTCCTTGAGGGCCCGTGGGGCATTATACAAGGGGTAGCAATAAAACAAAAGTAGAACAATAAACACAAATATTACACTGTAACCTAGTTAGCTAAGTTAGGTTGAAAGAAGGTAATAGATTCAACAAATTTAGTAGTATCATTCACAGAAGCGATGTTGTGAGGTAGTAAGTTCCAATCCTCGATAGCCAATAGTAGTGTGGAAGTCAGGTAAGGAACAGTTGATGATCGAACTGGACGTAATTTGCATGGTTGATCTAAGTGAGGGAAAATACGGCGGGGAGGTGATAGTAATAATTTTCAGAGGTAGTTATTATTGTGAGGAAAACTTTGATAAAGGAGAGAAAGGCGTGACACTCGGCGGCAAAGGGAATGTGAATGAAGGTTAGCCCATTGGCGATAATACTGATATGCTGGTGTATCTTGAGTAGTTATTATGAATACAACGAAGGGCTTTGCTTTGAACATATTTTAGATGATTTGTGGGGCATAACTGCCATGGAGACCATATAGGATTAAGCATATTTTACCTTGGATCCTATAAGGGTAATATGCGCTAGTCGTTTTACGGTGGCAGTAGCAAGTTTGAGGTTACGGCACAAATATTCGAGAGTATGGTTAGTATCAGCAATAACATAATACATGTGAGTAGTCCATGATAGGTCAGAGGTGAAATGAACTCTCAGGTATTTATAAGATGAGCAGGCTGTTACTTGAGTGTTAGCAAGGTAATACAAAAATGATATGACACGCGAACTGCGGGAAAATGACAGGGATTTACATTTAATAACGCGTCATTTGGCGTTTTTCGCACCATCGAATTACAAAGGCAAGTTCTTCCTGAAGAATTAAATGATCATGGGATAAAATAATGGGTGGTATACGACACAATCGTCGGCGGGCAAGCGCAGGAAAAAGTTATTTTATGGTGGAAGTCAACTATGTAATCAATCAATAATCAATAATTGATTAGGAACAGAAGGGGGCCGAGTACTGTTCCCCAGAACACGCCGGATGTTGTAGTAGAGGTGGGAGATTTTACGTTTATTAATGGAGGAATATCGCGTACGGTTAACTCGTAATTCAGACGTCCACTCGACAACAGAGGAGTGAATAATAATATATGTTAAGCTTAGTTAAAAGACGTTGATGAGTAACTTTGTCGAATGCTTTAGAGAAGTCACCGAAAATGGCGTCAGTTTGAACATTCGAATCGAAGCTCAAATAAATGTTAGTAAGGAAGGCGGTTAATCCGTGCTGATGTTCAAAACGAAGGTTACGAGGGTCAAGAAAGTTTATTACATTTGAGTAAGGTATATGCTCCAAGAGTTCCGACGGAACACTGGTAAGAAAAATGGGACGGTAATAAATTACGAGTTGGCGATCACCAGTTTTGTGTATACGGATTACGTTAGCGATTTTCCAATCACACGGAACAATGAAAAGCGTGAGGGACATGTGAGAATCTGTCACAGTTGTGCAAAATATTTCCAAAAATGTATTTTACAAATTCGACAGCCCTTTTAAGGAAAGTATATAAATACAAGATACAAATACAGCGGGCGTATTTGATCTTCAAATACTTTTATCAATACATCTTGTTCTCAAAGATTGACATCTTCGACCTAAATTTCATCCAGGTGATAAAACCACGTCCCAATAAAGAGTGGTGTTTAAGTTTATATAAAGTAAGAGTCAAGTGCTAGAAAAAATGTTGCAGCTCTAAAGATGAAATTCGTTCGAAGTCATACCTCCATAGGTGGATAGAACATAAAAAACATGTATTTAGTATTAATTAAAAGGGTCAGTTGATGCAAACTGTTTTCAAACAACATGTCTTTATTTCGACGTGTTTAAAAAATGTAACCGCCTAACCAAAACGGCAATGATTGTTCTCATCCAATTAATTCCTTCTCCTACTTTTTCCCTTTCTTCAATGTTTATTCTGCGCAAGGTGCAGCAAGTATCTTGCTCTTTTCATATGACTCCCTTCGCGAAGAGTGCCCACTATCACATTTGATTGCAAAGAGAAGAGCCCAAAATTGTATCTGGGGCTGTATTTGAAATACTCAATTTTAATTATTTAAATACAGCTGATAAATGCGTTCCCCAATATATGTAATTAAATACGAGACACATAATACTCAAAGTATATTAAATACGCATTTCAAATATTTGTATTTGAAATACTTCCCATCCCTGCTTCAGGGTATAGAATGCGGAATTCTAATTTCATATTTAAATTCTGAAACTCAGTAAAAACAATCCGGTTTAAATAGAAAGAGATAAAAATATGAATACAAAAATATTTTAATGAATTTTTTTTTTAGAAATTTAGCAGTTGTTTTGTTACGATAATAACCCTAAAAACGCTCTGATAAAGGCGAATCTAGTAGTAGATACGATGGAGAAAATGAAACCCGGTCTTTCGGCCAGCTTAAAGAAAAATAAGCGTCTGAGCAAGCTATACTCCGTGGGACTGTGACGCTAGCGGTAATAAAAACATGCGAAAGTTTGAGAACGTGACGTTAACTTGATTAAGAGATTCCAAAGAACAGGATTCGTTTATGAGCCGACGTCCACCTAAGCCTCATTTTTATTGACCCAAAATCTAGTTTTTGGATGCCTGGAGCAATTATGACAGTGAAAGAACCCGTCCACATGAAAGAAAACAGTGTCGTCCTTCTTAGTGGCCAGTTTTAAATATTAGGCTTACCTGGGCGTTGGCTTATTGGTACACTTTTTTTTCTTTTGGATCTTTTGATCCAGGTAACTTCATGTGCTCAAACTTTCGCATTTTATCACCACCGCTAGAGTGACATTCTAAAGGAGTTTCAGCTATCTGCAATGCGTAATACATTTAATCGGGCCGAGAAACCAGGTTTTATTTTCTCCATATAACCCAGCATATACTTTTCCTCTGGTACCAAAGTAAAACCTGCCGTGATTTGTCAATTTTATTTAGTAATCAGAGCAGAATGAAATGTCTTCTTATTTGTACGACCACAGGATCAAAAACAATCTCATTGAAATGGTTGCGAACTCGAGAACTTCGCTCACTTGAAAGTATTATATAAGAAAAAAAAACTACACTCCCTCCCTTGCATCTCACACCGTGTAGTCTAGCAGAAGGGCGAGCAAATATTGACACATTTCGAAAACGTTCTGTGACCCTGCAAGCGAGAAAGAAGAACGTGAACACAGTAAAGACACCCGAAGGTTCAAGGTTTCGTGACGCGTCATTCTTTTAACAATAAGAATTATTTATTGTTATCACGATTTTTATGCCAGATTTAGAAGACTAATATATATTACAGGTTATCTAAGGTGACTCCCTTCTGCCCCTCACCTTTCCATATGAGAAGACACCGTTTGATAACAGCGCAACTTGCAATTCATCTGCAAGTTGAGCTGTTATCAGCTGTCATCTGCGATTCGTCTTAGATTAGGGGCCCCAACGCTTTGTGGCCACAAGCAACTTGGGGCGTCGCGCTGCGCATGCGCTGTGCGACTTCCTAAGCTGCTCAGACGACCCAAAGTGTTGGGCCTCCTTTTCTACAACATTGTATTAAGTTACATTTAGAATGCAAAGAGTGTGGTTTTCTTGGCCAATGTTGGCATGATATCACGGTGTAGCGGTACAGCGATCTACCGCTGGCACAAGCGCGACTAGGGCGCAGCAAAATGCTTTAAGTATATCTCTCGGCGCTTGCTAAAAAAAGGAAATAAAAACAACTTTCTAAGTCACATGCTAATGCCCCTTTCCTCAAGAGGACCTTTCGACACCAAACCGATAGAGATAAATAGCGTTGGAACGCCGCTGAATTTATAGTGTATTCTACCTGTACTAGAATCACAATTCAATACGAAGAAATGTCAAAAGCTGCCCCTACATCCCGCCGATGAAGACCTACGGCGACTGATTTATTAATTTTTTTTTTTCACAACACAGAGGATCAAGTCTGGGTGAAGCTCCTTTCGCGTGAAAAGACTGTCCGTCGCCTTGGAAATGGCACAAACAAGGGGAAGGTGTTTTTTGCCCTCCAAGAAAACAGAGTTTATGTTTCCATGACGATTATTTACGCCTTCTGATTTTGCCCCTAATTTATTTTTCCATTCCACAACACCCATTTTGTTTATGCAATAAACATTATTAAAGCTGCGACAAAACATAAAGAGGTGCCAAGTCTTGGATTTGACTATTCCTTGAGCTGTGCGTGAGGGCGTCCGTACAAAACTAAGAACCCTTCCTAGCTCTTCAAGCGTCCTGAAAATTGAGAAATACTGACATAGAATATATATAACTCCTCAGTGGTCAGATTCGTTACGTTTCCTTTTTTAGAAATTTGTATTTAAAAGAGTTTAGAAATGCATATTTCATGTTTAATCGAAAGATTGCCGAAGCAATATGGTTGGATGGACTGCCTGTCCCAGGCACCAATTTTCGCAAGAGAGGTGTAGTCAATATTTCAAGGATAAGACAAATTTGAATATCAATGAGGAAGCCTTTGAGCTCACTCTTCTATGAAACTACATACTATGGTACTCCGCTGCCCTGAAAACATCATAGAAAATGTACACTTGACACGAAAAGCTCCCGTGCCACAAAACAAAGCTTGTCCTCCTGACACAACTTGCTTAGGTTAAAAACAAACAAAATATTAGGACTTTAAAAAGTTCATAATATATTGGGGGACCGATTAAAAGTTGTAGCCAAATAATTGGTAACTTTTCATCAATTAATTTATAGGTTAGTCGGACCGAAGCTGAGGATAATAAAATCGCTAAAGTATTAAAAATTATAAATATCACATTCTTCATTTGGGAAACACATTTGCTGGGGTTTGTGTGGGCTTACAGATGCAGGTACTATACGTTTAAATGAAAACATTTTATTTTATTTTTGTCTGGTTTAAAGTAAAGTTAGATACCATGAGTCAATAGTAGTAGAGGAGAGGGCATAAAAATACCCTATACTAACGTCAAGCTGTCACCAAATAAGTACTAAACTGTGGGCTATTAATCATTTACAATACTTATTTTATTCAGAATCGAGGAACCTAAAAAGGGGTACTTAAACCCTTCATATTAAATATGACCGCGACAAAAATTAGATGATTGAAACAACCGCATAAAATAGTTCGCTCCTGACCAATTAATTGACCAAACAATCAGTCAAGTATTAATGTAATAATTGATTTGGCAGAATGCAGTAATCTTTTTGGCCATAGTTTTACAGCTCCAATTTTGACTATCGTGACGTTGTATATTTCTTTATCGTGTTTCACACATAAGCAAAAAAAAAAGACGTGCTTTTCAACAAAACATTATCACACTGATGTCGCAAAGTAACCGGAATAATCACGACAGGGAAGTATTTCACTTGTCTCGCCCCCAGCGAGAGCTTCGTACCTTCAACAACCTTTCGGCGTTTCGTCAGTTTTGATTGCGCACGCGCGGCGAAACCCAATGGAAGGCAACGTGCGCTTGCTGGAGGCTGGGCAATCGAAAACGACGCCCTGCACTTGCTCTGTTAGTGGCTACACCCGCCCATAAGCTAAATCAACGCCAACAGCAAAACAGAACGAAAAAGCGCCTCTCCGATCATATTGCGAAAATACTTCCAGTGAGGTCACTCTAAGAGCAAAACGAGGCAATCGAGAGAGACAAACGACAAACCATTTATTCTGGTTGCGAAGCCATGGTTCCGGTCAGACAGACCAATTGAAAATAGCACTTAGTGGCAATTTCAACCGTAGCCAGCTCCGTACCTAAGGAAAGAGTCCTCCGGACCCACTGAACTACCGTTATAAGACCCCGCCACGTCGCTACGATTACCACCAGTCGTGATCGGCCTTAATTGAGTTCGCAACCTTGGAACGACACGACGAGACTACAATTTCATCGAGAACGGATCCTCATAGTGCCCGCCTACCGCTTGATTGCAACAACTTCTTACCACATAGAAAAGTCATTTTCGAGGCCGCAACAATCAGGTATCAGGGGAGGTTTCTCAAGAAGCAACAACTTTCGCTAGCTTCTCCTTTCCCGTCGCCTCAGACGTCTGTTGCTTGGAACATAAAATGAGTTGTGACGACATGTACACGGGCCGCCCCACACACTATATTAACACTTTATTAGTTATTCGGAGATTACAATTGCGACGACACCAAAGGTGTGCAGCAAAAAGGCACATATAAAAGCTTACACAAAATTCAACTTCTCTCGCTCTCAGAAAGACAGACAAGCAAAAAATACACTACCTGACAGTCACTTCGCCTTAAGGCTGGTTTGCGTGCTTGCAACTGCTTACGACTAGAAAGGTTAAAAACAGGTGTTACGCATCTTGGGACAGCTTAAAGGCCCGTTCACACACTTGCGACCGACTACGACCGACTGAGACAAAACCGGTTTTTAAGCCTCTTGCGACGGCTTGCGACCGGGTACGCTGCCGCGGAGCCGGTGGTAAGCCATCGCATGAGGCTTAAAAATTGGTCTTGTTTCAGTCGATCCTAGTCAAAAGCAAGTCTGCGAGGACGTTCGCAAAGCAGTCACAAGAGGATTAAAAACGTATTTTGGCCTCTACGGTCGTAAAAGTCGTAGGTGTGTAAACCAGCCTGTATACATAGTATTGTTTTTCATAGACCAAATCTTTCTGCCACTCAACTGTCGTTTTTTTCTTTTACCGAATTATTTAACCGTCTCTCACAGTTGCCTCTATCTTCAGTGGACTTACTTACATTGTGGAAACCAGCTGCACTTACAGAAAAAAGTGTTAGGAGAGAAAGGAGAAAAGACGTCCGATCGCTGGACTACCAACTATTTATTGACCCTCCTCTTCTTCTTCTACTGCTGTTGTGGCTGTCCTTTTCACGTCTTCTTTTTTTTCTTCTTTCTTGATCTTCCTGTACCATCATGGGCATTTGCGTCTCGCAGGAACTTCTTTTCACTTTCCTGTAGGGCAATAGAGGGTGAACTGACGCAGTGATCTTCTTTTTCTTCAATGGCTAAGGCCTCAAGTATTTCTCGGGCGAACCGGTCTTTGTGGTGAGCTAGGATGGTTACCGTTTCGAGCTTGGCCTCGCACATGCATGCTCTACAATGAGCTGCCAAGTGTCCAGGTGCAGTCAGGTTTCTTAAGTTAGCTGCATGCTCTCGCGCTCGGTCATTTATACAACGTCCCGTTTGTCCAATGTAGCTACGTCCACATGACAGTGGTATGTTGTATACGACTCCTTTGTCGCATGGAACGTATTCTGTCTTGTGTTTGGTGCTACAGCTGCCTGTATTGTTAGCCTGGGCTAGATTTACCTTCCTGCACATTGCGTGTGCCTTGTTGGGTGCCGAGCATACGACATTTACGCCTTGTCTGCTTGCGATCTTTTTCAACCTATGAGTTACCCCATGAATATATGGGATCACCGCAAAAGGTGAACGTGAGATCTTCTTTGGTGTATCGAGGTCATTGCGTTGACAAGTTTTTTTGATGTTGCGGCAAATCTTTTTGCAAATGGAGGCCAGGAAGGGTTTCGGATATCCGGCCTCATGAAGCCTGGACATTTGGTTCTCAAAGCTTTTTCCCTTCTGATGGGGGCAAGTCTTTCTGAGGCTGGCTGAAAGAGCTGCAGTGGCGACCCCTTGTTTAACAATTTTGGAATGTTCGGATTCGAAGGGAAGGAACCCTTTCCCCGATCGCGCTTCATATCTCCAACACAAATGTTCTTTTTGGAAGTTCAAGGCCAAATCAAGAAACCGTATGGAATTATTAACAGGGAGCTCGTAGGTGAATGTGAGCCCCATGCAGCTTGTTTTGGAAATGCCTGAGGGTGGTGTTGAGGCATCCGTCTGCTGTTTCATCAACTCCAGTTGTACACAAAATAAGAAAATCGTCAACGTACCTGAAAATAGCAGCAACTCGTGGGTCTTTTAAAACTTGTTGTATGGCTATCCCACACGCGGCGAGAAAGATGTCGCACAAATATGGGGCCACTTTTGAACCAATGCAAACTCCACTCTTCTGGACATATTGCCGATTTTGGTGGGTTACTACCGTTGCGGACAAATAGTACCTTAAAACCTCCAAGAAGGTGTGTAGGCTAACACCTGCTGCATTTTGGAACTCCGCGAGGTCTTGGTTTTCGATGGTACTTCTGAGGACCTGTACAAGCCTTGCTTGAGGAATAGAGTAATACATGTCCTGTACGTCCAAGGAAAACCCCGAGACGATGTTGTTTCCTTGTTCCTGTAGATAGGATATCACTCGCTCCGAGTTTGGTATTTGGAATGGGTCCGCAAGGTGTATTTTGGAGAGATGTTGGGCCAAATACCTTGAAGCACATGCTTGCCACGTTGTTTTTTCCGACACTATGGCCCGAAAAGGAACCCCTTCTTTGTGAGTCATGGCGGAGAAAAACACCGTAAGCTTGTCATTTTTAGCGGCTTTGATCTTGGTGCAAAGGCTGGCTTTGTTGATTTTCGTCTAAGAGGTTTAAGATGTTTCTTTTTGCTGCTTTGGTTCGTTTTTCGTCTACATTTATAAAATTCTTGATGATAGCTTGATGGGCCTTTTCTCCATATGCATCTGAACCAAGAACAACGAAACCTCCTTCTTTGTCTGAGACGCATAACTTAAGATCTTTGCTTCGCAATTCGTGAATGGTGGATTTGAAGCCCATCTTTGCCTTGGTCTGGTGTATGAGGTTTTAAAAGGCTTGAATGCCCTCATCAATGATTTTGAGGGCCTTGTTAAGAGATGGAACCTTCGGCGACCTTCTTCCGAGTTTCAACGCTGCGGAAACGAGTCATGATCTGTCCGGGAACGTCGCCTGCTGGACGGGGCCTACGCGAAACGAGTCCCGACGAGTACGGAACCGTCGCCTACGTGTCTGCGCCTGCGGAGACAGGTCTCAACGCGTCCGTGACGTCAACGGGACGTGTGCGTGCGTGCGGCTTGGCGCGCTCAGGAAAGGGAGAGAGGCATGACCTAACTGCGGAGGACCATGGCTACGACGCACTTCTGGCTACGACGCGGCGGACTTTGCTACGACGCACTTGACGGCGGGTTGCTGCTGCGCACTTGCTGCCCTGGCGGGGAGTGAGGGAGAAAACGGACCCTATATAAGGCGGAGCGCGAGGCTGCTCAGGAGTTCTCTCGGATTTGACGACTGTATCGCAACCATGTAATTAAACCGTTCGTTACGTTACCAATTCTCCCACCTCCACTGGACCCTGGGTTCTTCACTTCGGGGAATGGTCGTCGTCACGAGCCAGGAAGCTCCCCGGACGGGCGGCATAAACCCCGCCTCTAACAGCCTTTCCTTGGGGAGCCTTGGCGGCTATCTGCCTTAGGAGAGCTACGTTGTCTACTGCCTCGAGCTTGGGGGCTATGGCGAACTTAGGTCCTTGTTCCAGCACCTGTCTGGCTGTTGTTGAAATTTGTATGTTCCCGATCACCTGGAGTGGAGTTTTTCCTAACGTTCCCTTTGGCTTGTCGATGTGCTTCCAGATGGTGACGCCATATGGGGAGGAAACCTTGAATCCATAGGTTCTCCGTTGTATGCGCTTGTCATAGCGAGGTGATTGGAAAAACAGTTGTAGGTAGAACATTTGACTCGCAGAAAATTCGGTGAGCAGGAGGACTTGGCGCCATTTTTCGGATCTAAGGATCTTGGACACTCGTTGAGCATGTCCTTGGGATGGTTTTACCGCACCAAAGAAGGTTTCCACTTCATCCAGGACAATCTTCTTTGCGAAAAGATTTGCCGCAACATAAAAAAACTTGTCAACGCAATGACCTCGATACACCAAAGAAGATCTCACGTTCACCTTTTGCGGTGGTCCCATATATTCATGGGGTAACTCATAGGTTGAAAGAGATCGCAAGCAGACAAGGCGTAAATGTCGTATACTCGGCACCCAACAAGGCACACGCAATGTGCAGGAAGGTTAATCTAGCCCAGGCTAACAATACAGGCAGCTGTAGCACCAAACACAAGACAGAATACGTTCCATGCGACAAAGGAGTCGTATACAACATACCACTGTCATGTGGACGTAGCTACATTGGACAAACGGGACGTTGTATAAATGACCGAGCGCGAGAGCATGCAGCTAACTTAAGAAACCTGACTGCACCTAGGACACTTGGCAGCTCATTGTAGAGCATGCATGTGCGAGGCCAAGCTCGAAACGGTAACCATCCTAGCTCACCACAAAGATCGGTTCGCCCGAGAAATACTTGAGGCCTTAGCCGTAGAAGAAAAAGAAGATCACTGCGTCAGTTCACCCTCTATTGCCCTACAGGAAAGTGAAAAGAAGTTCCTGCGAGACGCAAATGCCCATGATGGTACAGGAAGATCAAGAAAGAAGAAAAGAAGAAGACGTGAAAAGGACAGCCACAACACCAGTAGAAGAAGAAGAGGAGGGTCAATAAATAGTTGGTAGTCCAGCGATCGGACGTCTTTTCTCCTTTCTCTCCTAACACTTTTTCTGTAAGTTCAGCTGGTTTCCACAATCTAAGTATGTACAACCAACTAGCTCAGCTCTTTCCCATTGCACTTCAGTGGACGTACCGGATTAACATCCTTAAAAAGGGAACGCTTACAGTTTTGTGAGCATTTTTTTTTTTCTTTTAGGAATGTCAATACTTTTAAGTACATTTAGCAAAAACTGGAAAAAGGAATGTACCCGACGTGCTATTTTTCAACATAGCCTGTTTCTCTGATTTTTGTTCTTTCGGCGATCTATATTTGATTCCAGTTGAAAATTCGGAGGCGCGCATACAAGCAATTTGCGAGTCTTTAAATTCCAGGCACCCGTGAATCCCGCTGGAGCCTTAAAAACATGTAAAAAACCCTTTAATGCCCTTAACAAAAAAAACAAAATACACCGCTGACATTTAAAAAAGAAATCATGGGTTTGCCAGCATTTAGAAGTGCATTCTCTATTGCCCATCAGCATGCAAATTACGACGCGCCAACGAAATGAAGTATCGGGCTGCATTTTCTTCCACTGTACCGAGGTCTGGAGACATCATCTCCGGCGTCTGTGGACGGACTGTACCTGCCACGTCCTCAAGAATACTTTTTGGAGGCATCCGAGTTAATGTGTAGTCCCTGAATACGAGACAACGAAGACGACATCGCGTCCCACTCCTTCCATGGCACAAGGGGCTTCTTCCATAATCCAGATACCTGCCACATTGACACGATATCGAATAAACCGCTCTACTGAGGGCTATGTAGCGGTCATTCACAAAAAACTGACCGGCAAAAATGAAAACCGTACATTTTTCTAACTTTTCGATAGAGCTTTTTGTTCCATAGAGCACAAGGGCGTTTTTGCTTCATGTTTGCGGTATATGCAAACAGTCTGCTTCGCGCAAGGTGCCTACAGATAGTGGTTTTCTCATTGTGCTTAGTTCTTGCGTCTTGTAGGATTTTTATATTAGGCGTGGGTTCTGGTTAGCTGACGGCCTCTCTAATTCTAAGTGATCATTTAAAGTGATTTACGAAAGGTTTCTGATGTGATTTAAAACTGGGTTTGTAGAACCAACGTTTTGAATTAATAACTGCATGCTGCTGCAAGTCTGAATTTCGTTTTTTTTTTTTTTTGGGGGGGGAGGTTTTAAAGCATTGTATTATTTTGAAGCCTAGAACACCGTTCCCACGACGTCTATCGCCATCTATCGGGAATTAAAAGAAATGAAGAAAGAATTCAAACAAAAGAAATAATCTATTTTCCCAGCTGTCTGCCAGGCAGCCCGGTTTGCGCCGTGACTGCTTTGCAGTTTTACCTTTAATGAGTCGTCGTGTAGCCCGATATCTTTTGTTAGTTTAGATGTAGGGTTGAAAGCCCCTCACAATTCGTTGGGGACGCGCGGCTACCTGATGTCCTCTGTGAGGGCTAGAATAGTTTTCGCGTTGAAACGTTATGCATAGAGGTATCCTGTCCACTTGGACAATGTTTAATCGTGCCCTGAAATAAATAATTAGGGGTTAAAAAGTGCTGATCCCGCAGGTGTTTTTGACGACCGCAGGCTGGAACTGTAATGGGAGCCTGTCCATCTCAGCTTTGATTAACGAGCTAACTGTTTTAGGAAATGTGAACACATTTTCCTCTCAAACAATCTTTTCATGACATTGCGTTTATTTCGATGTAGCTGTTTCGCAGCTCAACTCGGGTCAAAACCAGTCAGTTTCTAACGTTTTGCAGAAGTCAAAAACAGGAAATGAGAACAGGTTGGTTGGGAGAAAAACCGGCAAAAAGTTAAATAAGTTTAATGATGTGTGGTTGTGACGTTAGCCTTCTATGAAATTGGTTTGAACGCTCTATGAATCGCGGTATAAAGTAAATTGAATGACATTATTCTCAAATTGGGTGCTAGCGATTTGTGGACACCAACCTACTGATCCCTACACCACACGTTTTACCTCTGCAGGTTTACAATCTAAAAAGGTCAAAGCGTACTTTAAGTACACAGTACTGTGTACTTAAAGCACGCTTTTATTTGTACGTTGTATTTTACTTCAAGGACATTTCAGGAGCCAGTAGTTGCGCTTTATTTAAGCTATTTTTTCAAGTAATTTCCAATTTCCTAGAAAAGTAAATAATATTATTAAAAGATGCATTAGGTTCGAAAAAAAAACGCCTGTCCACCATAAGAAAAAAAAAACTGGGAGTGTTTTTAACAATTTCCGTTGCAAATTCAATTTCGCATCGGCGCTTCAACACTACTTTGGTTGCGTGTCAAGTTCTATGTCTCCTCAAATAGAAGTTCTAAAATATCTTGACAAATATTAAACAGGTTATTAAGTTGAAGCAATCATTTATGAAGCAAAGTCACCTGGTCAATTTTCTGGGGCATTCCGTTGAATAAAACGTTTTCAAGAAAATATCAAAATTATAATTGATTTGCGTTCCATGATACTCAGAAAATCACAGCCCTCGGGAACATGACGATCTTCTTGTCAAGAAAAAGAGAAATTGATCATTTTGCGAATGTTGCCTATAGGATTCAATGCAAAGAAACCAGAGAGCCGTGTAATCAAAAAACTATTCGCGACGAAAAGTTTAATCACTGCTTATTGATACTTTATGACTTTCTTCTAAAATATTCCCGGGGAGATTGTGATGCTTGTTGTTGTTCAGATGTTGTTGGACATCCGCAAGGCGTTGATGTACAAGAAAGCTGGAAATGCTATTTTGTAAGATTAAACAAAGAAACATTTAGCAGTGATGAGGAAGATTTTTGTTCTAATCAGTGTCCATAAACGACTTAT
Organism: Ixodes ricinus; assembly: GCA_037355805.1. Taxonomy (NCBI): domain Eukaryota; kingdom Metazoa; phylum Arthropoda; class Arachnida; order Ixodida; family Ixodidae; genus Ixodes; species Ixodes ricinus. The sequence goes on along the minus strand of JAZHYW010014489.1, from coordinate 109,808 downwards.
ATGAACGGAGAATTCTTTTGTCAGGATATCAGTGAAAAGGACGTGACTATTTGTATACGAAAAAAAAAATAACTGCTTGATAAAGCGTTTTTTAAACAAGCAGAGGGTGTTTATCGTTTTCGATACCAAACCGACCAATTCATTTTTTTTAATGTATGGAGAGACACGTAAGTGATGATAGATAACTCCTACTGCTTATTGGGAGTTATATTGCTCCGAATTAAAAGGAAGTCCCAAAGTATCGTACTGTTTATTGTCTGAAAGACGGGTTGTGAATAAAACATTGTCATATTTGCTGTACAAAACAAAAATGTCTTTCGAAAATAAAAAAAATTAGGCTAGAACCGACTTTGTAGCCAATAATTTCGGAACCTCGGGGAAAAAAAGTATTTTTCAATAGCATCCAATATGTTGCATAATAAAGCTATTTGTGTCAGTACACAAAGAAATATATTAAACTAATTTAAAGCGTAAAAACCATCTATCAAAAGCTCCGATACAGAAATACACTGGGCATGTGGCGAACAAATGTTCAATATGATAGGTAGGAACTTCAGCTCATGAAACAATCAGAAAGGAAGTGCATGAACTTTATCTCTCGAGCTCACTTTTCGCTGGGCTGGAAAAGGCATAACATTTTCGCAACTTCAGTGACTATATCATAATACGTTTTATCAAGTTTTCTGATGAAGCTATTCCTAAAGCAAAGCTTTTAAATCAAACTTGGTGAAACAAGCTTAGCATTGAGCGGTAAAACTTACATCTAACTACCAGACAATAATCTTGATCTGTACAAAAAGATTCTTTACTTGGCTGCCAGTGACTTTGTATACCATCAGGACATAATTTATATTACAAGATCAATAAATGCAATGACAATCTTTAATCGTGTCGGCTTTATTACTGACGGAACTAATAGGAACGCCCTACCCCCCCCCCTACTTATAGGAGTACACCATGGAACGAGCGCAGTTTCAGGGGAACAAAAAGAGAATAAGAGAAATTTCCCTGTAGCATGTAGTGTAATTTAATATGTAAAGATTAAAATTGTATAGTTCATTTTTATAAAAAGGTACACTGCATTTATTGTATTTCGCTTGAAGTAGATCGCTTTTAATATATTTACTACCCTAGCTAAAGTACTTAATCTCGCCATTACTTTGTACTCGACTCCGTGTAGTACTTCCTATAGACATTTTCGTGTACTCTCGTCCGCAGTCCCCTAATAGGCGTATCCGGTATGGGCGACAAAAATAATAAAACGTTTCAACCTGTAAATAGTAAAAATATAGAGGGGAGACAAAACGAGAATGTGTGATGGTTACGCTTATATCTTAAATGTCTTCTATTGGCGTGGCGACGGCAAAACAACGTTTTCGCCCATACTTGAAGTAACGACAATTCAAGATGGCAGCGCCCTTGGGAAAAGGGTCTATATTATTCCCTTTATCCAGACTTGGGAATTAGTTCGTTACAAGTAACGGATCACTAGTAATCCGTTACTTTTTGAAGTAATTTTGTAATTGCCACGTTACTTTTTTGCGGCAGTAATTTGTAATGTAATTTCGTTACAAAATATTGGCAACGGATTACTTTATTTACTCGTTACTTTTTTAAAAAATATATAAACATGCTACAAAAACTGGAGCAGCAAGGTAGGCAATTCAGCAGCATAAATATAGTAAGTACAACAATATAGAAAACATCATGAAGAGGAAAATAAGCGAAAAGAAAACACAATTTTTTGTCTGAACGGTCGCTAGAACGATGAAAAAACCGTGCAAGACATGTTCAACTCTGCGAAAAACGCAGATCAAAAAGGCAAGGCCCAGTAGACAGTGTCTTATTGATCTCCAAGTGGAGGCAGACGCTGATACTGAGCGTGCGCTAGTTTTCTTTGCAGAATTCCAGGGATCATTTCCTGTCGCCGTAAGGCAGCGGGATGGCGGGTGCAGTTGCAGCTTTCGCTGCCTTGTCAGCTTACAGGTGAACGGAGTGCACCTACATTCTGTCTCTCAAATACAATATTTTATTTTTACAAGGACTACCATAATCCGGGCGTATGAAATATGGACTGTAGTGTTGCAGAAATATTTTTGAAAACATCAAAATTATTTTTTCTGTTTTCTTGATAAGTGTTCGAGAAAAGTAACGTGAAAGTAATTTGTAGCGTAACGAGTAAAGTAATCCGTTACTTTTCAGAAAAAGTAATTTGTAACGGTAATTCGTTACATTTGAGGCTCGGTAATTTGTAATTGTAATCCATTACATTTTTCAAGTAACGGGCACAAGTCTGCCGTTACCCAAGACAGGAGTGTTTCTATAGACATAAAATATCTACGTCTAGTATTTGCATTCCATTGACCAAGTTATTCTGCTTAAGCGTTACAAAATGCGTACTAAAAGAAAGGCGTGAGCCCAATGAGGTTGCAACATTTATCATTTGTATATTTTTTTGGTTTCCATCAATGGCTACATCATTGCACTGTAATTTCAAAGTGTCGGGCTAAAAAAAAATAAAAAAACGTCCATAAGTCAAAGACCAAATTATCTGTTGCTTTTGCTTGGAAATCATTTTGATCTCAAACACGCGTGCTTGAGACATTTTGATCTCAAACACGCGCGCTGTGGTGAAGCCCTTTTCGGGCGCATATTACTCTCTTAGATACCAATCGTCAGTGGCAAATTCAAAATTATCTTCAGAGCCGAAACGCTTAACTCCTTCACCTATACAGACATATGCGTGTAAAGGTATTCTATCCCTGGTCTAACTGCTGCTCGTTTTCTTTTAAAGCATGAAATGGTCTTTTAACGGAACCCATAACTCCAACATTTTGTGCGGCGATCCGTTCGTGCATTTCCCGCTAAATCTAGCGAGGAAACGGAATTGCTGTTTAGGTCACGTGACGTCACGTGACCTTTACACCAATTCGAGTTTCCCGGCTTAAATCGGCGGTAAAATTTAAGTCTCGTCACTTAAACACCTGCAGTTTCCCCGCTAACTTTAACCGGGGGAATGTACTTCACGTGACCTGTCGACACGTGACAAATCGTGACGACCATCGCGCGTGACCACGTGACCATCGCGCGCCAGGCTCCGCGCGCCCGGCCCGGTTTCCATGAACTTATTTGCTTTCTTCGCGTGAACGCGTATCACTTTATTCCTGCCGGCCGCTCATCTCTGCGAGAACACAAGGCATCGATTAAATTTTTCCAATAAAAGGAACTGCGCATGTGCGAGTCTTCTGTGGTAACGCATGCGTAGTTTGTACCGGAGGGCCCATGGTACCAGAAACAGTTCCCTAAACCTTTCTAGTGATGTGCGCGTCGTCTGCGGTATAGGTTTGTCGCGGCGTAGCGGTTGATCCCTTCAGGGTTTCCGGTGCCCCGGGCGCTGTAAACAGAGCGCCGCGAGCAACCGAATGTCGCGCCGTTGTTACCGCCGCAGCAGCTGGAGGTGAAAAAGAGCAGTTAACAGGCAACGACTCTTTTCGTTTTTCATGCGCGCACCCGAAGGTTCAAAAACAGATTAATTAAAAACGCTCTAACGTTCATGCAAACTTGTTTTGAGGCCGAAATGGCACACCTGCTTGCCGGGACGAAGCATGCAGGCCCTTTGAAAACATGGGCGCGCTTATAGACAGGGAAAAGAGGGAGAAGAAGATAACAGAACAAACGCCACCATGTTTTCAAAGATTCAGCACCAACTCTCTCAAAAGACACCATTGAAGCAGGCCCTAACTTGAGCGGTCTCTTCGTTCCTTTTACGATCGACTATTTTTGGAGTCCTGAGTTTTTCTTCTACAAAATTAGAATAAAAAGGATAAAAATACCGCACATTAAATGGGAACTTTACCATTGGCTATGAAAGACGAGAACGCACAACCTGACAAAATTGTGTCTATAAATTACACGAATATATTTGCAGCAGCCACTACCCTCTTCCTCTCTAATCTTCCTTTATAAATTCCAGTTTTTTTGTTTTAAGCAATATATTCTCGTTGTGATGATCCTCTTTTTTTCTCTGTCTCTCTCTTTTCTTTTAATGCATATGCCCACTCTTTTGTATAATACCCATTCGGGTCCTCAAGAAAAATAGTTGATGATGACGAGGATAATGAGTAGGCCTCTTTTGAAATTTGTGACTTAATATTACTGAGACATTGACTGAAATACGCTCTCCGCACAATAAGCGATGTCCATATTATGTTTGACCTCGAGTGCGAGTGACTCCGAAGCTACAAGCGCGAGCGTGTTGCCCTGAACGACGCTTGCATCCTGCAAGAATCCTCGTGCTGACCAGACTTGCAAGTAATCCGTTACAAGTAACGGGATTACTTGTAATTAATTACTTTTCTTGCAACTTTAAAAATCCCTTACTTTTTTTTTTGAAAATGTAGTTTGTAATGTAATTTTGTTACCTTTTTCAGTAACGAGTTACTGAAATTACTTCTTACAATTCTTCCGCCCCGTCGAAGGGAGAGATAGAGTGGAAGAAAGAACGATGCAATGGCCTTCGCGCGTTTAGCATGGTAACAAAAGACGGGTTTTTTAGCGAAGAGAGTGCCAGCTAGGGAAAGAAAAGGAATTCACGGAAAGCACGAGAGCCCAGCCAGAACCCCTTTTCTGGACTCGTTCGTACGGTCAGCCAAGCTGGGAGGATTCGACTGTCTACATAAAGGCAACGGGCTTCGACTTCTTGAAAAACGAACGGACTGCTTCGAGCCCACAAAAGAGCAAAAAAATAATGGCCAATAAAACCGTCGCGTGGGGGTCGTGAGGACTATAGTTAGTTCCAGGTTAAGAAAAGTTTTTGATGGAAAGGAGGGCAGGGGAGGGTGAAGCAGACGAAATGCTGGAGAGAAGAGGAAGAAACCTCCTCCTCTCTTCAGCATTCGGTCTGCTTCCTCCCTTCCAGCCAGAAAACTTTTCTTAAAAAACACATGCAAAGAAAAAATATTTTTTTAAAACAGCTTAGATGGAAAAAGGATATCATAAAACGATTTTACAACGAAGAAAAAAAGTTGTACAGCTATATTTACGGCGCTATACGAATTTGTAGTTGGCGCCCGCCGGAGCCGCCGCTGGTCACGTGGTAGGCCCGCGCGCCGCCGCCCTGCGTCGCCGCCGCCGCAAAGCGCACGCCGCCGCCGCACGCTGAGCATTGTACGACGCCGCTTCAACGCGTTTCTCCACGCCGCCGTCGCCGCCGCCGCACAAGTTGGTGTGGTTCGGGGCGCCGCCGCCGTCATCTGACCGGCGCACAGGTCTATCACGTCTGCTTACGCTTTTTCAGGAGTTTCCTTTGGGCTCTAAAGTTACTTATTAATCTTAGTTTTTGTTATACTTCAAACAAAGATGAATAAGTTAATTTTAGAGGCGATACGAAGCTTCTGAAAGAGCGCAAGCACCACGTGACCAATATGGGCCCGCCACGTGATAAATAAGGGCCACTTTTCTGCGGCGCCCGCGGGCACCACCTACAAATTCGTATAGCGCCGTAAATATAGCTCTAATTTTTTTTTCTTCGTTGTAAAACCGTTTTATGATATCCCTTTTCCATCTAAACTGTTTAAAAAAATGTTTTCTTTTTCTTTGCATGTGTCCTTTAACCTGTGACTGACGACAGGACCGTCGACACTGTGACCGTGGTCGTCCGCTCCCCCTCCCACTCTGCCCTACTCCTTTCCTTCCCGCTCCTCTGGGTTTTGTCCCCCCAAAACAAACCAGCAATCTTTTTTTCGTTTTTTTTTCTTTTTTTGTTGTTGTCACACGAAACCGTCCTTTGCTTGTCGATATTTCTGCCTACACACGCCCACCCCACAAACACAGAAAAAGCTATAATGAGACCTCGCCCCTGCTCATCCTTGACAGCGCTGTGAAAGCTAAGTACTGTCTGGACAAACCAGCTATGTAGCTGGTTTACTATGTAGCTTGACTTCGCACTACCGGATGCGTAAAGCTGAAACATGAGAGGTGCGATGGAAGCAGTTCATTGGAACAAAAAAAAAAGTAGCATCAATCCTGCTGTCAGTTTAAACAGTAAATATTCAACAGCAAGCAATAGGCTGTTGTTGTTGTTGTTTATACCTTATTTAAGACATAACTGAACCGAGATATCTCAGCGGACATGGCAAAAGGCATGAATGCCTGACGGGGCCATGCCACCCTTTTGGCTGCAACCGGAGAGCACAACCAAAACGGCTTGGAACTTCGAAGTTGAACCCATATTCTTAGAAACGAGAATGCTGGGGTTTTCGTTATCGGATTGTGCCTGCGGAAATTTAGACTGACATTTTAGGGAAAAGGAACACAGCCCAAGTTTTCTGAGAATAAACAGGCGCTGATTTGGACAATGGAGCTGAGACAGCGTAAGGCGGCTGTAAACGCGTGAGATACATGGAAGCCTACTGTTCATTGACAATGGTGTTTTTTTTTTTAATAATTTCTAAACGGCAAAATCAGTTCCGCTGAAATATTGTGCATTAATATTTTGTCTGGAGTTTGGGTTCTGACAAGTTTGGGGACAAAGAAATAAGATCAAGTGTGTCACGGTAGGATAACAATTTTCAACAAGCAGGAGTCTTTAAAATGTACCCAAACGCAAGTACCGCACCTAGGTCTCACATCCAGCTGGTTTTACTGGGTAAACCAGCCGCCCCAAGGGAATGGTGTTTTCACGTTCGCCGATTCCATAATTTGAAGGGTTTGTGTGCCTGCACTCCTCAAGTGCATTCGTCGCATGTTCCTGGGATTTATTTATGTTCTGGTAGGACAGCGCAGGTTTGTTTATCTCGAACAGCTGTTTCAGTCCTTTAAAACTTTATAGATTCGTCCTTCTAAAATTATTAACCTAATTTAATAGGTACATAATACTAAACCTGTTTCTTTTCTTTCTTTTGTTTTTCTAAGGGGCCCAAAAAAATTTTTTCTCAACTATAGGCAGTATAAATATTGCATGTCTTTTGCGTGTTTTTTTTTTGAGAAACACAAAAGTAATTTGGTAAAGTAACCAAGTAATTGATCAGTTACTTTTTATGAGGAGTAATTTGTAACGGTAATCTATTAATTTTTCGACCAAGTAACTGTAATTGTGGTTAATTACTTTTTTGGAGTAACGGGCACAAGTCTGCTGCTGACAAGGAACGTTCAAAACGTACAACTCGCCCCGGCAGCTTAATTCTGCCACGTTCAAGTCTGAGTGCACCGAACAAATCACTAAAAGCTGTACAGAACGCGCGTACTCTCCGGCCATTTGGCAGACTACAAAACACAGACATCCCGCATACTAACGCGATAGAGCGAGCTCTGAAGGAGCAGACGGTTATCGAGATTCAGTGCATTTGCCTGTTTACATTGATTTTGGCTTGAAAGACCATCAACATTTGTTTGCTGCGCTTTGCCTTAGCGCTGTATCCCATTTCCAACTCATGTTTGTTTATTTTTTAATGTTAACTTTGATGTTAGAAACGTGAGGAGCATTCTGGAGACGCCACAGGGATAATGACGCGCAAATAAACTTGCTCAAATCGTCGTTGGAAGTACGTCGGACCAGAATAACGGCTTTTACGCCATTGATGTGGGATGAATAGTCACTGACAGTTTAAGAAACTCAGGGCGTGGATTATTATATTGCCTCACCCTGCGTCTCTTAGAGGTGCCCTGGGGAAGGTTTCTGGGATCGCCTAAATATGGCGATAACTCATTTTGCTGGCTCTTAGCATCCAAAGAATTCCTTAATCAAGACGATACGCGACCGATTTCCCTAGTAAAAATGCAATCAAAGATCGTATCACACCGATGTCACCTCCGGCGATGGGAGGAACATGTTCCGAAACCAGGATAGAGTGTACTAGAAAAGACAAGGGGAGCCACCGGAGAGCTATTTATGCACCTCCGCATGTCAAGAAAAACAAAAAAAAAAAAGCTATTCCAAGCCATTTTGCTCGTAGGTCCCGAGAGGGCGCTACGAGCGAAGTAATTCAAATTAGTCGTTTTTTTTTAATAAGAAAACGCGTTGCGTTTTAACGCCAAGCTTGACCGGCACACTGGCCAAGGTCATAGAAGCAATAAAACGCCGGGCTATATTTTTTATACAACCTAGACGTCAGGCGTCACGTCAATACATAACGTCATCGCGACCTGACTTGTCATCAGAACGCCATGCGACATCGCAACGACGCCTTGACGTCAACATCGTCACCGACGTTGACAACGCGCGTTACACGACATCAAGACTGCGTTCTGACGCAATATTGCGTTGACAACGACGTCAATGTCAATGTCGACGTTGACGACGACGACGACGACGTCACGCGACGTCAGGATGACGGCGTCCTTGTCAATGCGACGTCATAAAGACGCTTGGTGTCAGGTCGTCGACGTCGTCGTCGACATGACGTAACTCGACGTCACGACGACGTCCCGACAACTTCACGACGTCGACGTCATCGTCGACGACGACGACGTTACACGACATCAATACTTCGTCGTGACGGCGCGTCGTCGTTGATGTTGGCGAAGGCGACGACGTTACACGCCGTCAAGGCCTCGTCGTGACGTCGTTGTGACGTGGACGACGACGTCAGTACGACGTTAACGTGACGTCATTGCGAAGTCTGACGTTGCGTTGGGCGTCAACATCAACGTCGGCTTCGACGACCACGTCCACGTCGTCCTCAACGCGGCGCGACCTCGCTGACTGCGTTACAACGACGACTTGATGTCGCGTAACGGCATCGTCCTCAAAGTGATGTTAAGGCTCTGTTATACTCCGACGTAACGCGCGCGCCAGCGAACGCTGGCCGAAGTCGGCTACGTCACGTCAGTCACGCCGCACGCGTCAAAAATTCGCCCTCATTATACTCCGGCGACTTTGGCGGCTCCCACGGCGCGCGTCGGTGGGCGGCCGGCGCGGCGCATGCGCAGAATCTGACTACGAGGGCACGTTTCCTGTGAGAGTGCGCCACTTCCGGTTCCTTTTCGTTTCGAATAGCAGACGAAAATTCTCGCGTCTTCTTGAGCGCCAAGTTCGAGCGATGGCGTGGACGTACCTTGCACGACGAAAACTCGCGCTTGCACTGTTGGTGCACCGCCTGCGCCGCAAACATAGGCGGTCAATGTACACACGGTACATCTTTGACAAGCGCACGGTCTACGGTACTCAAGCTTCCTCGTGTTGTAGACACACGGGTGAGAACGAATTCCCTCGATCAGCTTCTCGACGACCGAGTCCGATTCTTCAAACATGACGCCACACGGAGTGGTGCTCCCGTTGTCTGCTATTGCTCGTATTCACCGCGCTTCCCGCGCGAGGGCTGCCGGGAGCCAGCGCGCGATGCATCCTGGTCCGGCGTCGCTGGCGCGGCCGGCGCGGAATACAGCATGCTCCATTTTGGCGTCGAGGCGGTCAGGCTGCGTCGAACGCCGCCGGTCGCGTCGGTTACGCCACGACGCCGGAGTATAGAGCGTCGGGTTGTCGCCGACGTGACGTCGCTGTGACGCGCTCGCACGCGCGCACGCGTTACGTCGGAGTGTAACAGAGCCTTTAAGACCGAGTTACAACGGCGACTTGATGTCGCGAAACGGCGTCGTCCTCGACGCGACGCGATGTCACGACGGCCTTACGGCAGTATCTAGGCGTCGCGTAACGTCCTAGTCGACGATGACGTTGTGGCGTCGTCGTAACGGCACGTCATCGTGACGTCGTGTTTTGACGTTACCTCTGACGTCAAAATCATAAAAAATACAATATAGCCCCCGATCTACTATATTGCCCATATGACCTTGACCTGTTCTTTGTTCGCTTCGATCGCAGCGAAGGTGGCGCTGCGATCGAAGTGGCTTGGTTCCACCTGATCGCTTTCCACATTTTGAGGTGCAACTGAAAGCATGAGCGGAGCCTGTAGCTCGTCCAACTCTGTCGTTTCTAGTTCACTCAAACCAGGACCACTGTCAGTCCCAAGCGAAGGATCCTCGCGCCTCCGACCGGTGGAACCGCGGAGTGATATCTCGAATGCTCGCGGCTTGTTTCCCATACAGCCCGGATTATACGATTCATCCCAGCGAGGGCGCGCTCGAGCACTCGAGAGCTGACAACCGGACAAATCACTGCGATGCAAAAAAAAAAGAAAAAAAAACATAGTTGTTTTTTAGACGATTACTGCAGTATTATGTTCCCTCTCCGCGAAATATTAACATTTTTCGACTACATTTACTTGCTGCCATCATTTACAAAAGCATAGAAATTTTGTAATAACAGCGTTTGCAATCTCAACGATATGTCGCATTTTCAGTGATCACATTCCATCCTGGCTGCCGGCACAATGCTCTTCTTATCGCCGTAGATAATTTCGATCTCTGATTGCGTTTTTTAGTAGGGAAATCGGCAGCGCATCTTTACGACTATGGATTTCTAGGATGCTTAGAGCCCGTAGGGTGAGTTATCGCCATATTTAGGCGATCTAGAAACCTCATCAGGGCGCCTTTAAACTATCGTTGGCTGCATATACTATACACATAGTGATACGAGATGCATTTCTTAGCGCCAATAGGCCCTTCCCAAAAGCCCGCGCCAACACCAGTCCGCCATTGCTCGATCCATACTCTGAGCATGTATCGGGCACGAGGGCTGCTTCAACGTTCGGCGTCAACTCATCTCAACTCGTATTCAAAACGAGCGACGCGTGAGAGTTCGGCGAGGAATCAGATCCAATCAGGCGCTTCGTGGCCAATGGATGGATGGATAGATGTTAATGGCTATACCCTTGGCAACGGACGGCAGCTTGCGCCACCTAGCCTAAGGCAAGCAATGGCTACCGCCAAGATTGCGCGATGGACTTTTAAAGAGGGTCTATTATTCAGCCATGGCGAAAAGAAAGAGCTCTTTACAGCTGGTGGCGGTACCGTCTCACAATAGACCGGGTGGGGTGTTTCATCAACGACTGAAAATAATAATTAGAAAAAACACTGCAAATAAATATACGATACGATGTCTTTGGGATAACGTTCTCGAACACGGTGGACGTCAGTTAACAAACTAAGGGTAATAATTAGCGCTGTAAGTACTTAACTTAACAAATTATAGATATTTTTTTTCAGATATTCTGCTTATATCGCAAATTTAAATAGAGATATGCTGCCTGTCGTCAAAGTACACTCGTGCAGTTGCTGCAAATCAGAGAATGAAGTGCTCTTCCGCGCTATTCAATGGCGAAGTTAGGCTGTCTGTGCGGCGTCCAAGTCAGTCTGCAGTTCCTCTCACGGCAGTGGCAGCGCCTGTAGGTGTTACTGATGGTTTAAACTAGTGAATCACAGCAGTATCAAGGATGTCTGCCATTTCAGCGCATATACGGAACAAACGCGAAACAAACAAAACAAACCTCGCCTAGCGGTTTTTGTGTTTTTTGTTTTCTACGGCGGGGGCAGAGAGCGGCAAACGAAACAGAGCACGCACGTGCGCTTGCTATTCCGACTCTAGAGCGCGGTGGCTCGACGAGGCCTCCTGTACGAACTGTTCAGCAACCTCCTTCTCCGCACCTGCTGCGGCGGACGGCTGTGCGCTCTCTCGTAATGCGGCAGGTCACACGGTTGGCCGTCAACACCCCGCAACCTCGTTAAGTTCGTCGACGGAGCGTCGAAATTACGAGCCGTCGGCCCGGTACTTGTTTCTTTTTTGTTTCTTTTTTTTTTAATGTCGACTTCGGGGACAGTGTACGTGAAACCTCCTGTCTGGCGTATGCGAAACCAAAACAATATCGGAGTTCGTCGCTGCACAGCTGCCGCTTCGTGCCGCCGTCCGTGCGCAAAAGGGGAAGGATATGAAGTCGGGATCAAAACAATGTATGTGTGTATGAGTGTGTGTGTTTTGAATCCAGGCTTTGAGAAAACTACAGTGCGAAACCTTGAACATCGGTTCTCGTGAAAAGTTAAAATATGAAGGAGTTTCCGTAGATTGTTTTTCTGCCGTCCCGGCGCAACCGTGCAAAACGATCCGAAACACTGCAGAGAAGACCAGCGCCGCGCATGCGCAGTAACGGCGCACGTTTGTTAAGTGCAGCATTGCGGAGGGGGAGAAACTATCGGTGAATGCTACCTATTATATTATGGTCGAGTCACTCTTGAATCACACGGTGAAATTTTGCTTGCACTTTGCAGTCAAGCACCAGAACTGCCAGCAACTTTTTTGTTTGTCCTAACAGCAACGTTTTAATTGAGAAATCGCAAGTAAAATCGCACACTGGGAATCAACTCTACCCGTTTTTACAAGTTGCTTTCATAGCAAAAACACATCAGGAATCGATGAATCGCGTTTAGAAAATTGTAGCTACGGTTTCCTGACTCAATTTGCAATTTCACTCCGGAGTTGTTCACTCTAAACGGATGTTAAAATCATCAATATGGAACGATAAGCACCTGACGAATGCATATTCTTCGTTGCTTATGTCGACGCCGAATGGTTGCTTGAGTGCTCGTTTGGTAGTCTGAGAACCCAACAGGTGCCACTGTAAACTTCTCAGCTTATGTCTCTTGGGATTTTGAGCCGGGAAAGGCGAGATTTCACCGGCGAAGAGGCACTTGACTTTTTGACATGCTGAATGTGCACGCAATTTCCGAACATCGTGATAAGGGTGGTAAATCTCAAAAATAAAAAAGAGCCAAAAATGAGAAATATGATTACTTGCAAATTGTAAAAAAGTGAACGCCCAAAGCCCTGGAGTCGACGAAAGGATTATTTTTACTAATTTAAAATAAGAGACTTTACCCATGAAGATTAATAAGGTCTTTGATTTCATTTTTTACCTGTTCTGCCCCCCCCCCCTTTCAATTGTGTTGGTGCACAAAAAGCTTCGTTTGTTGCTGTAGCAGAATACGTATGCAACCCGCTGAAAGCCCGATCAAACTTTTGTCTGATTTCGGTCACACAGATGCGCACACCTGATAACATAGAAACGTCTGGTTGTCTCAGTTATAGTAAGGATGCTGTGCTTTCGGAGCTTTTTTTTCGAACTTGGGATATTATTTTTACGAGTTATTTTTTTAAAGACAGATTTGGTGTTTCGGAGCACTTACGGCAACCGAAACTTAGCGTGTGCCCTGATAAGACAATACTCACAAAATTTAAAATAAGTTAGCATTGGATGGTGCCTAGTGCTTTTCAAAGAACGTTAAAAATGCAATATATATATATATATATATATATATATATATATATATATATATATATATATATATATATATACATATATATGTATATAATAGAGAAGGCAAAACCCTTGATGAAAACAGCAACAACGGACGATTTATTCTTCGACGTTTCGGCCGGAGTCCGGCCTTCGTCAGGAAGGCCGGACTCCCTTCGTCCTCACGAAGGCCGGACTCCGGCCGAAACGTCGAAGAATAAATCGTCCGTTGTTGCTGTTTTCATCAAGGGTTTTGCTTTTCTTCTCAGTTATACCCACGCCTTCGGCCCCCCGCCACCATGCCCGTTGTATATATATATATATATATATATATATATATATATATATATATATATATATATATATATATATATATATATATATATATATATATATATATACTGGGTGAAACAAGGAGACGGCAGGCTCTTTAAATCGACCGGAAAATTCGGTTTCTTAACCTATCGCGCTACGATTTTGTGCAGCGTTGCCCACAGATGGTGCATTTTTTTTGTAAAATTTGCAAAGAACGAACTTACCTGAGGAAAAAGTAAAGAAAGAAAAAGGCTTAGCTCCTATGGAAACGCAGCTACGCCACCGGTCTGCAAACAACACGGCGCCGTTTTGCACGGGAGACAAGAGATGGCGCAAGCGGTCGCGACGCCAACTGCCGCCAACGAACGAGTAGACGACGCCGAGAGCCGGCGTTCAGCAGACAAGGAACTGCAGTTCCTTGTTGTTACCGCGCCTGTTTTTGTTTCTGAGACTGTCGCCGCCTGCGGAACGCGAGCCACTTTTGAGTCGAAAGGATTGTCTGCTAAAGAGGCCGGCTCTCGGCGCCCGTATGCTCGTTCGTCGGCGGCGTTCGTTGCGCCATCTCTTGTCTCCCGTGCGAAACGGCGCCGTGTTGTTTGCAGACCGGTGGCGTAGCTGCGTTTCCATAGGAGCTAAGCCTTTTCCTTTCTTTACTTTTTCCTCAGGTAAGTTCGTTCTTTGCAAATTTTACAAAAAAATGCACCATCTGTGGGCAACGCTGCACAAAGTCGTAGCGCGATAGGTTAAGAAACCGAATTTTCCGGTCGGTTTAAAGAGCCTGCCGTCTCCTTGTTTCACCCAGTATATAAGGCGTTATTTTCTCGGAAATCTGTAAATCGGTAAGTGTCCCTAGCAGCAGGATTACGTTTGGGGCGGCAATGCCTACTGGTTCATTGCTCCACGAGGATAGCAATTTGTGTTTGAGCGTTAAATATACTTGTCTAAATACAACTATTTTTGTTCTAGATTTGTCTGTGCTGGCGCCAGGATACGTACAATATATTTGCGAACGTCTTAAGAAACTAACGATAATTTCTTAGTATCACTACGTGCGTCCGCTCTCTCTGTCTCGTCTACCCCATTATCATTTGATAGGCTGTATATTTAAGGCAGTTCTCATGCAATTAAAACTCAACACAGCTCACTCTATATGCACGCGCGGAAGCGTGCTCCCCCCCCCCCCTCTTTACCCCGAATGTCTATGGCAATAGTAAAAGGTCACAGTCATTAAAGGGACACTGACAGGGTATTTAGGCTCGTCAAGGTTTTTATTTATACATGACATATGAGAGCCAACCTACCCAATACACAATTTGCGGCTCGAAATTCAGTTTTTTTCATGGTCAAAAACCGCCGATCGAGAACTGGCCGGTTTGAGTCGCGCTCACTCTCTTGTCCGTGGTCATGTGCCATTCGGACACAACCACCAAGTATAATCAGTCGTGGGTTATCAAGGCACACACTCAATATTTAAAATATATAAAAAATATATAATACCCATTTTTGTGGCTTCTAAAAAAGTGCAAACGTTGACTAAAAAAAGTTTTAAAAAGTTGCAGAGTTTTGGAAGCACGTGAACTGCGTAATTGTCAACATGGCGTCTTGTTGCGGATCGCGGGAGCAGTGCGGGAGTCGCGGGCTGGACGGCAGGAAGCGATGGAGGCGGACAAAGGACGTGGGATCTCTGCATTCATTAACTGTTGTTTGCGGTACCGGCGAATCTGTCCAGCTTTGAAAGAGAAATCGTTTACCGATCAAAACAATTACGATGTATTCCGTACGACACGCCCGAGCACCAAGCTGAATAGCACGAAGACGTCGCCGAGTCGTCATTCCTTCTCCTGGCTGAAGACATCGCTCGTCTTACGAACACGAATTGGTAAGAGCTTGAAACACGCGCAAACATCAAGCACGAAGTGCGTACTTTGTGCTGATATGCATGTGTACGATTTATTTACTAGGTGCGAATGTGGCCCATGCGTGGTGTTTGTTGACCGACCTCGAGCCTGGGTAGTGCCTTTGCTGCAGGGAATAGACCGATCTAACCAAGCATTCGGCGCATGTGTGTCGCCGCTATAACTTTAGCTAACAGGAGACAGGCGGCAGTGCACGATACGGGTCGTGCCGACTCATGCTCAACACGCGAAAAGCTCCAACTTGGTCACTGCACGTGAAAAAAAAAAAGACTAAAGCTCTTTGGGTGCATTGCGGCAGCGGTGGCGTAGTCAAACTGGCTGCTGAGCTCGGTCTATTGGCAGCAAACTTTCTGATCTTCAGTAAACTGGCTGCATTCTTGCGAACGAGGAGTTTACCCCCGTGTGGTTGACCGTTACAATGTTAAAACTGTCGTCGGCTTCGAAAGGCTAGAGAAGCGGAGGAAAGAAAAACCGCGGTCGGGTGTAGCTCGTTAGTTCCGGCAACTCTCTCCTTCTCTATACTTCTCGTTCCTCTCTGATCTACATGTCACATCTACATGTTAGAGAAGTTGCGTTTCTTTTTTTCGTTTTTTTGCTTTATTAAAAATGTAGTGACTATAGCTAAATATTGATTGGGAAGTCTTCTGACACCATAGTGAATCGCCTGGCAAAAAATAAGAAATACACCTTTTGGGAGTGTCCGTGTCCCTTTAAGCACGCGTTTTTATGTCCTCAAGTGCCAGGCAATGTCCTCACAAACATAATCGAGCACACATAGTTTAATATATATACCCAGTTATGCGTCTCCATCAAGTAAACTACGTCATTTGAAATTGCCTGCACTGCATCGTGCTCGAACGCAACGAACAATTATAGTAAGGTACGTTCGTAACTCTCTGTAAGAGGTTAAACGAACTTCATGAAAGGCCAACTTGTGACGTCTGAGGTCCCTTGCTTCATGTTCACTTCACTCATTCATTGTTTATAAAGGCTGTGTAAAACAGCTGCGTCGACAGGGCTCAAACTTCGAAGTTTTATGAAACGACAGCGATGACGCCTGTCACCACAAGAATTGCGAATTGTAGCGTACGGCAACCAGATGGCAATGGGTCGCCACACCGCCTGAGGCGAAACAATCTATGAAAGAAAATAATACCGTCACGCGTTTTAGAGACTAATCATTGCTTACCATAGTTACTTCCTGCATTCGTTGATAGGCAATGTACAATTACAGTCATGTATAGCTGATTCAGAATCTGAGCCTCCTCTTGGCATATTCATTCTTTTTCTATGTACTCGTACATGATTTTGCACCAATGTCGTCTACGTTTTCTTTTTCACGTCATTACATCTTGCTATACATTCGGCTTTCTTTGAAATGCGCGAGTGCAGAATTTTGTTTTTTGTCTCCATAGAAATTTCTTTCCGTGTTTCAGTTGAGAAAGATTGCGACTGTACAGTGTACAGTTGCTCAGGTGACAATTACTATAGCTGTTCTTAGAATTCCCGAGAACGCAACTAACAAAAATATATCAAAACAGAGTAGAAAGCATCTCCCGATCGTTTTAGACAGCTAATTCAATTCCCCTTGAAATGCATTATACACAGTATAATTCTTGTCCATATCACGCAATTCTTCGCGTCGCAATTTTAGCCGTCTATAGAGTGGCCGCCGAGAACTAAGTACGCATTTTTATTGCAGCTTAATCACTTTTGGTTATCAGTGCACGTCAGCGGGGCGTGCACGTGTAGTATCTCCTTCGAGGAGTCTATAAATTGCGCCGGGTTTATGTCTTCATGGGGCCCAACAAGGATTATCGAGACGCAAAGCGGTATACAGCGATCCGAGTGGGAACACGTGTCATTTTACGCGGAACTCTCGACCACATTGTGTCACGCCCAGAGGTGTCGGTAATATGAGGGTTTCCTTTAAACAAAGTGCCGACTTATCAACACTGCTAGAGTAATAGACAGAAAGAAATGAGCAACTTCAAGAAAACAAAGTCGGTGACAGCAGCGCGGGGCTAATTATGCTCCTGTTTCGAGCTTCGTGATTGTTTCTTTAG
Source organism: Ixodes ricinus (assembly GCA_037355805.1). Taxonomy (NCBI): domain Eukaryota; kingdom Metazoa; phylum Arthropoda; class Arachnida; order Ixodida; family Ixodidae; genus Ixodes; species Ixodes ricinus. The sequence continues at coordinate 92,330 of JAZHYW010014489.1, read as the reverse complement.
CGATCTCCTCAGCTAATGCTGCAATCTCATCGGCTGTTGAGCGATAATAAGATGCTTAAAACTCGCCACGTCCCGCGTTTCTTAAGATGTCGGCGTCTGTAATCGCTTCTTCGCGGAAACATGATCCGGCTCTTCTTTGTCGCCTGGCAAACCGTGTCCGCGGTCTCTGCAGTAGCGAACGACCCCCCTCCCGTCTCGACCGATTCATGCCACGTTGCTGTAGACGACCGGACAGAAAATCATCGCCGCGTATAAAATGCGTCTCTAATGGCCGGCACAAGAAAACACAAAAACTGCCGCAACGTGACTGCCCACGGTGTGACGCATCTCAATGCGACAACGCAGCAAACTTCCGTCACAGCGCTTGAGACTCTGCCCGGGTCTCCGTTTTTTTACGACGCCCAATAAAAATGGCCACTTCGTCACCTTGAAGCTCGTAAAATGTGGGCGCATTTTCTCGGGACCGGGCTGACGCCGAGGGCTGTGCCGAGTGCCTACGTGCGCTGCCTGCACCAGGACACGTCGTCTTTCTATCTCGGGTCGGGCCCCGGGGCACCTGTACCATCCGTTTCACCTTACGATGGACCGTAACGGACGCTGCGAGCCATCCTACAGCCAATCCTGTGCGCTGTGAACGTGTCACGTGACTTCTCGCTCCACCCGTCGCTGCGGCGTCCTCCCGAAGGTCACGTGACACTCACACGGCATTGGATTGGCTCTGACGTCCAGTAGCGTCCACCGCGGTCCACCGTAAAGTGAAAAGGAGCAGAAGCGTCGCCGTGCTGCAACATCGGGCTCCGATGTCCAGGTCTTACCAGGTGGCTTGCGTGCCTGGCTTTGCTTTACGTCCGCGGCGACAGCTATATAGAGCCGACCAAGCTGGGCAAATAGGTGCTTTCTGCTCAAACGGGTTTTCGAAACGTTAAACGGAAAATCGTGCTGACTATTATTTGCTATTAGGAAGTACATTAGTAAGCAGATGTCCAAACCACCACGTCTTGAATTTTGTGTGTGTGTGTGTGTGTGTGTGTGTGTGTGTGTGTGTGTGTGTGTGTGTGGAGAGGGCAGTTTTTGGATGATCGGAATGAGGCAGTTTGCACCTATTAAAGAGAAAATGTACGCGTGATTGAAATATGGGAATGTTCCCGGGTACAGATGCTAACCACATCTACTCTCTCCATTCTCAAATGGAAATGATATAAAAATATTGATAAGATACGAGTTGAGGGAAACAATTCAGAAAAATATAACTCGAACACGTTGGTGTGCTATCAATGCCTTACAACGTCACTGCTATACTTGCCCAGAGTCTTACATAAAACTAATCCTAACGTTTCTTGCGGCAGGCAACCTTGAAATTGAGTCCCCCGACGACCTTATAAATAGTAAGATATGTTTTCGGGTTCTATATTCTTAACGCCGTCGGAACTTTACTGTTCCTTCGGTAGCATAGAGCGCAAACATGAAAAAAGTGTTTGACAGTTTCGGGCGTATCGCAGGTTCAAACGTTCGGGCAAGGCCTCTTGGACGGGGCGCAGAAATTATTCTGTCAAAGGTATACGATAGATCATGAGGCATCGGCGCCTCTATCTGATGACAAGATCTATAAGGGCAATCTAAACGTGATGGTGGATTTCAATGAGTCGTGGCGACCATAAAATATACACAAGTACCTATATCAATGTAACGTTCGCTGTTAAGTCGCTGGCCGCCCGGCGAGGTCTTGTACCTGTGTCCAGGCAAAATATCAGAATCAATACATTTGCCTTGTTTTCATGGGCAGCTCTTGAAACTTCAAACGGTCTTACGCGTTGCGCACGCACGCCCCGACCCCCCCCCCCCCCCCCACACACACACACACAAGAAGAAACTACATGGGAGTTCGCTCAGGTACGGCGCGCACGTCAGGCTCAAGATCAGCTATATGTATACACGATGATAAATCTTTCGTTCAGCGAATGCTGCCGTCACGCACACAAAAGCGGCTGAAAAACCTCGAAAGCTGAGACTCTGAGAAATAAAACAAAAACGGACACTATAAGATTAGGCACACATCAAGCCTGTGCCCAATAATTATTTTAAAGTCTGACCTGTTGGCAACCTCGTGGTAAAGTGTTATAGCCCAGTTTGAAACTGGGCTATATTACTTTACAATGCATCAAGACTGGAGAATGAGAGTAACAAAGTGAAACCATTTATGCAAACAAAAGAGAAATAATTAGCTTCATTTAAATTTCACCTGTTACATTGACCTGGAAACAGAAGTATCCCAGCCACTACAGTAAGAGTCGGGAATAGAAGAATGTAACTGTGCGCGCCGTTCACGGAGAGTGAACCCAAAGGGGACACTGGAAGGAGGCGCGGGTGGAGTTAGCGTGCTTTCCAATGATCGGGTTGCTCCTTCCTCGAAAGCACGGCTGAGCACACATGCTCTCACACGCGAGGTCCCGTCTATCAATCGGAACAACAAAAAGTCGAAACTTGTTTCGAAAACCGGGGTAATATAAGCCGAAATAGAGCACACAGGCCGCCGCCTAACGTTCACGACGCACCCTATGTCACAGGGGGATTCATAGGGGAGCCCATTGTCTACCCTGGTTTTGAGGAAACTGATCATTATGTGTGAAGTACCGTTTTAGTTAGCATTAAACCAAAATATATTTGTACAGAAGATCTTATCCTCAGTGGAGCTCAGAAATCATGAATCATCAATTCGACACATATATCAGGGGCTATAGGAACAATCTGCTAGACTTACCTCTTCTATACATGAATCGGTATACATGGAGCATACACGGCGAGAACGAGAAATGTTAAGCTTTCTAATCACTGTTCTGATTAGACCGAGCTTTATTGCCGAAAACATGATCGTACATTTCGTCGTAGAAGAAGGTTCCTTGCGTATCTTAAAAAAAAATTGACCGGCAGTTTTCACCATCGAGAAGGGCGCATGCAATCGTTTTGCGGAGTGTAAAAAGTGAACATTAGATCACTTCATGAATTTACACGCCGCACCACCTCTTCTACACATACACACATAAAATACACATCGGGAACGTTGAACGAGTAGGCGAAGGAATCACCAACCCCCTGTGATTCAGCGCTACGCGAGAAATTGCGTTTTCACGGAATGTCAGGCCTCCATAGGCTGAATGCAAACCTCGTGCTCTGTGTGTGTGTGTATTGACCCACTTATAGCCATTTCGTATATGCAACATTCACGAGTGCTATCTTCTTTCAAAACTGACTGACCTTTTACAAAAGGTGCACCTAAAACTGAATTATACATTCAAATCTGTCGATCAACAGGTCGACGTGTTAGAACGTCAGTTTTCCTAGACATGTTTTGTTTAATATACATCGTCCTTATTTCATGGAATAATCATTTCGGTCACTTTAGGGCATTCCTTAGATCAAGTTTGACGACCATATTATTTTGTAGGAACTGAGAGTTGGAAGATGGCGCCAGCCATGCCCTTCAAACTGTTGGGCATAAGAATTGTTGCTTAGTATCTGTACTCTAATGCCGTAAAGGGAACTTCAACAAAACAAATGTTCCTTTGTCCCCCCCCCCCCCCTTCCCACTCCTAGCAACCCGTTTTGAGAGAAAAGCAGCATACAGAAGTTCTTAAATATAGACGCGTACTGCTATGGCACATTGGACAACAAACTATCGTATGAAACAAAGTGGTAAACCTAAAACGTTTTTAGTTTATTAGATCCTCGACCGCGGCACGAACATTCTTCTTCTCCGACAAAGAAGCCGAACCAAGACGATCAGACAAACGACTTCATGTTTCCTCTTCGAAGCCGCCGTTGTCGACGCGTAGTGTACAACAGTCAGCCGCAGACCCGCTGCACCAACATCACAAATCACGCCACTTCCCTTCGACGCACTTTCAGACTCCCCCGAGGCTCTCTATCTAGCAACAATGGGCGCGCTATAGAAACGAGGCCGAACTGGGCCCCCACACCATCGAAGCATCGTTACGTCCACACGGCATTGTTTGCAGATGACAGCCTAAACGCGGCGCATAAGCAGACAAACGCCGGGCAACTCCGCCTCGCGATCGCCGTGGCGCACGTGAGAAGCGAGCCTCGAGGTTTTTCTTTCCTTTTCTCTTGGCTCTTTCCTCGCCCTCCCAACACTCGGGAAAGAGGAGCGAGGCAGGGCAATTGAGCGATCAAGCCTCGATAACAATTGAACAATTACGCCTCCTCGTTTACCATCATTACCCGCCCACCGAGGCTCGCTGCGTGCACTTCGCCGTGCCACGTACTACAAGACCTGCTTGCTCCCAGGTCTTCGCTCCCGCCCCACCGCCATGGTCGTTTCAGTCTTCTAGGGTGGCCATCGGGCCGCCACAACTGGAGCCCTGCCGTTCGCTCCGGCCGTCCGTCCTTCGGTCCCTGCACGCGTTTGCCCGGGACTCTTCATACAATACGAACTGATGCGCGCATGCACGCATGTATTGGGACAGTTTGTGTGTTTGTGTGTGTTTTGGCTGTGGGATGCAGCTTAAAGACCGTAGCACGCGGAGTAAGGGGCTGGCTCCGAGGGCCTTGGCCACCCCCGTGGATGCTCCGAGTGGATGCCTCTGCTGCAGAGGACCACCTCGGAGGTCGATGTCGCCACTCCTTGTGCCCTAGTCTGTGCAGCTGCAGCGTTCGTTCGCTCAGATCGAAGAAACAACTCGAGTCTGTGGCTCCTTGCGTCACTCGATGCACCTGGTGTAGACGTGTCCGCACGAAGAGCTGCTGACGGATGGCTCCAAACGTCGTGTTGGCTGTCCGCTTCTGTCTTCCTCCGGAGTCTTGCAGACATCGGGATGTCCAAGTTCTTCGCTAATTGCTTATTTAGTCGCGAAGTTGCATTCAGTCAGTCGGCAGTCGATCGCGCACCTGGTTCCCGATTAGCATAAATGTAGCTGTATGGAAATGAGGAGCTGGTCAGAGGGAAAACGTGCGTTCATCTCATTTGCGAATCCAATTCGCAACAGAGAAGTACTCTTATACAACGTAGACGTAAACGTTGAATTGATGAGGCAAGAACGTGATGAGAGCGAGACTCAAGCGGAATAAGTATACTTTTAGTGTACAGCTTCTTTTCTAAGGAATGACAGCCAGTAAAAGCAGGTCGATCCCTAACAATTCCTTTTATGTGTATCAAACGGATCACCATAAAGTCATCCACTGAACTAAAAAATATGCGACAGATAGGTATTACAATTTTTGTTCCTGCGAGAATTGAGGAGATGGCTTATGTTGGAACTGCCCTTACCAGCTGTCAAGATTCAAGAGATATTAGCTCCTTTCATTTTTGACACGTTCGTGTTTCAATTTCAGAGACAGTGCGACAATAGAAGCTTTTAGAAAGCAGTGACATCTAGCGGTTCACATATGCCAACGATCGCCTTATAAATAACGCTAATCAAAACATTATATTCTATTATCGCGCACCATTAGCTCCATTTACATGCATGACATAACCGCTATTTTTTTCGTCAGACATAGAAGGGAGTTTCTTTACGCTATCCACTCTCTGGCATTTCATGCTTTCCGATTTAGATTGCGCGAAGTGCATATGGCACAGAAACAAGTGATTTGTACAAGGAGGGGTGTCGGGGATCGCACACTGTCCCAGCGTATGTGATCGTCATCTCCAACGGCGCTCGTCGTGCGCCGTGTGTCTCTTTTCCTCTATCATCTCTGTTTTCAAGCGCTCTTTTCGTCTTTATGATAACGAGGAGCCATTCTTCTTTTCCTCATTCCCTCTTTTTACTCGTCATTGGCTTTTTACACCGCTCCCCTTTGCATCTTTCTTTAAGTTTTATCCACTCCGGCTACTCAGAGGGACCTGTTCACGTACCGGTCAGACACAACTCGCGACAGGCCGACAACGCGGGCATCGCCACCATTTCGACCGGACTATCTCCCCCATAAACAAACGAACCCCCGCAGAAAATATACTCGGTATCTCCTTAAGTATGCATCGACCATGGCCAAAACAGATATACGCGGTCATTCAATAACGCGCGTTATCGAAAGCGGCGTCAGAAATAAAAGAGCAAAAGATTGGCAGGGTAGATCGCTTTTCAAAGATCGATGGGCAACCACCATCACTAATCGCGTCGTCCAGAGGCGCCGCAGCTTTCCGATAGCGGCATAGACCAAAGCGGTCCTCCGCCGGTACCACCGTACACAGCCACCACCACACTACGAGCCTACCCTCCACTGCATGCTTGGTAACAAAATGAAGCAAAAGGAAAAAAAGTCTTCCGCTCGGCGGCGGCGGCGGCGGCAGCGACCAGCTCGCCACAGGAGCATCCAACTCGAACAGTCCCCAAGGTGCCCTGCAGCAGACCAAGGGCGCCCGGTGCGACCAAGCAGCCAGCCAACCTGCGGATTCATTAGTCCACATCGGCGACGTCCACCGGTACACGGTCCTTGCCGACTGGCTACGCACGCGGGACGCGGCAAGGCCTCGCAGAGGGACTTCCTCGAGGAACCTCGGCCGATAAGGTCCGCGCTCATCCATCAGTCCAGCGGACGGCTAATGAAGCGTTCCGAGACGGAGATGCGGCGTCGGATACGCGCAGAAAGCGGGCCCCGTGTATGTACGGCGCCCGCTGCGGGAAGCCGTGGAGCTGGGAACAGTTCGCCGGTGGGTGCGTTCGTCGTCGTCGCCTTTGGACGCCTGGAAGAATAGGCACAGTGGGCACAGAACAGCGACAGTTGTTTTTTGTGTGTCTCTGCTGATTGCATAGTTATCTGTGAGAGATAAGATAAACAAGGGGAGTAGGTAAAGTACATGATGCTGAGCATCGTGATCAACACCGGTTGAAGTTCCGGATCCAGTACTGACTACGTTCCTAATATTACCTAATAAGAAATAAATTGGAAATATGCGCATCTACATTACACGATCGTAGTTATGTCGGACGCGAAGAGAGAAGGAGTGATCATGTCGGCGATATGCGTTTCAGTCATTCATTCTCGTGTGTCCGAAGCATGCGCGGGCGCGCTTTTCAAAGCATGCTTTCAAGTGGCAGCAAAAGCTACCGGTTCCAGTTTCATTTTACGAACAGACGATCTGCTAAAATGCCACACTACATGATAATTATTAACTACAAATATACTTAGGAGGTGGAAGATATGGCCCTGATAAAATAAAATTACAAAGAATAGAAAAAGGTGGAGAATAAAATATCCCATAAGTCCTGTTTGACACTCATAAACGTCAACAAACAAGATCATCGAAAGACAAGACATTTTAATGAAAATACACCTTTACAGTGGCTATCGAAAAACCTCGAACATTCCCTTACTAACAGAGGCAGTAAAGCACAGTTTGCTGAGATATCGAAGATAGAGAGAGAGAGAGAGAGAGAAAGAAGGGAGGAGGTGCCTCAAATATCTGAGATTCCATGTCACTGTGGGGGTGCCATGCATATGCATGTAGAGTCGGGGTTTGTTGAAGCGTCATAAACCCCCCATGGCTACATCCTCAATTTCGAAATGAATTCTCGGAGACTGCTCTGCTATCGTACATTTTCAAATCGGTATGAGCAGCTGGCAGTCTTAATTCGTACCAGGGCGACCGAGACAGACAAACTTCTGAAAAATGCCTTTTACTGGGTTGACGGGTCTTGATGTTGTCCCCTCGGGATACAACTCAACAGACTTAACGGATTCTGTGGAACCTACTTTATTTCAAACAGTGGACAGTTACATTAAAAAAAAAACATTGAACAGAGAACACGATGGTAAACTCCGAGACTTGGCTGTAAAAAAGTAAAAGCTGCAAGAGAGATACTAAGAATTGAGATAGACAACGTCTCCAACTCAGCCACAATGTTTATTTCGACCATGTCTTATAAACCCCTTTTTTTCTGTTTCCGTTAAAGTGTTTACTCTTTCACACCCCAGTCTCAAGGTTTCCCATGGTGCTCAACGTAGAACGTACACCAGCTCGCCAGCGCTTTCAGCACTCATCAGTTGAGAAGGAAACAAACCTAAACAGACCTGGTAAATCGGCAAACCCATGATCCGCTTGGCGTACCCTCGGCGCCCCCGGTTGGAGCCTCGCATCGCCCGTCAGCTCTCTCCTAAGTTTAGCCAGCAGAAGCGACGAGCCGCGGTTTCTGTGAATTCTGTCACCGTAGCCGACCTGCGACCCGTCGGACACAGGACGTGTGCAGAGAAGGGGACCCCGGAACGTGTGCTGAAGAAAGCCGCCCGCATGTTCCTCTTGCGCGGACGGGACTTCCGCGGCCCCACAAAGGCCCTTCCTTGTGGGACGAGTCCGTCGCGCGATCCTGACTGGCGCCGGTGAGTCTAGGATTCCGACGGCTCGGGATGCCAGCAACCTCCGGTCCCATGTCGCGCTGCTCGCCTGTAAGCTGCGCGAGGGACATGTCTGGAGACGGTTTGGAGCGTGCTGCCTGCTGGTGAGGGCTCGGTGTTTTTTTCCCCGCCGCTGGTTAGGCTGTCGTCGTACGGGGTGCCGATGTGGGTCTTCCAGCTACGTCCTGTGCGGTCCCTTGTGAGGACTGCCGGAACTTACGCGTGCGCGCCGCTTGGGTAACTGAGCGTATTTGGTGTCTGGTACGCGCGTGTGTATACGTAGATTTGCAATATTTATTTTGAGCGCAAATGGGATACGCTGGTCATGCACTATCTACATGTTTCAAGGGCCGTCTGGAGAAGATGGAATGAAGCTAAATCTTTTAAGCACTCTGTATAACCCACAAGGACGGACATTTAACAAGGACGGAAATGCATACAACTGAGCTAGACGCGTGGGTTCGAGGCGGTGGGGAAGGCCGTTCTCTATGATTCTGGTATTTTATTGGACACGGTAGATTAGAATTTCATCAGTCGTCCATTTCGCAAGCCTCCTCTTTCCCTACCCCTGTTAGACGCCCTCTCAGATGTAGCGCCCTTGTGAACGTTTTGTGGACACGACTACCTGTAAACACTGTTAAAAGAAGCTCCGCTACGAGAAGTTAGCTTGTGTACATTGACATGCAAAAAATAACTCAAAGAAACAAAAAGGACACGACAAACAGCCTGTCTTGTTTTATTTTTACTCACGCAGTGTGATTGATATAACAAACAAGATCCAGAACAGATTCAGAAGGTGCCAGTGATCTAGATGGTGCCAAGACGGTGCCAGCAAAAACTGCAGAGCTCCCCCCCCCCCCTTCATCCCAGTCGAAATTTTCGTTAGACAGTGATTGATTCCAATCTTCTTTTCTCCCGGTCTAACGCTTAATACTATACCTACCAGCACACGATTGCCAGGCCTCTTGCTCCTCACCATTGTCCCTCTCGGTTTCCCCATTATTACAAGTTGCGAGGACAACGGTTCGGGCTTCAAGGCCGCTAACGCAGTGTTTTCACTCGCATGCCTTTCTTCATCATCCATATCATTTTTACGAGTCAAAGGCACGCTTCACATCCCCCCCCCCTTTAATTAATTTGTGCCGCACACTCTCTATCCACGTGCACACTACCTTCACAACAGAAGCTCGTTACTTCAGATGCTCGTTTTAAAATTATCTCGTTCGACATTTTTAGTCCGTGTATGTTTGTACAAGGGGGGGGGGGGGGGGGGAGGCGGGCAGCGATGAAGCGGCCTTGAGATTGGGATCTCTCGATGTGACATTTTCCGGCGTAGGAGAGCGACGGATGGAGCGACGCCGACGCCGCGGTGCCGTTGCGCCATCTGGGGGGTTCGGCGATGAAACACAGAGTCGGCGGAATGTTCCGCCGGCATGCTCTCTTCTGGCCGGCCCTCTCCTGAAAATGTGATGGAAGAAGAACGCCTGGCTGCATCGAGATTCTGGTCGGATAAAATGCCAGCAACTCGGGTACGAGCAGAACTAACGCGAGTTTAAAGAGCGATGCTTAAGTTCAAGAATGTCTGAAAAGAAGAAGCGGGTGTTTTTCATATTAATATACTACGTAACTTTTGAAAGGATAGACCCGATCCCAACTGATGAAGCCTTTATGCACGAGGAATTGATGACTCCGTGGAGTTATTTTTGGAAACACGACCCCAAACGGCCCAATTACGGAATACGATTTACGACGTAAGATACAGCTTTTCGCCGCAAGAGCACCACCGGTCGACAACGACCTGCTCATTGCTTCTCTAAGTTTCTGCATGTTTCCTCCGTCACGTGAGATGACGTCACAGAACTCAGTAAAACTGAGGAGTAATGTGCCGTCTGTGCTGTATCTTTATTTAAAAAAATTTGATGTTCAAATTTCAAAGTGCAAAATATATTTTCACGTATACAATGTTGATGTTGTTTCCTTGTCCGAAAAGCTATCAAGCAGCTTGGCGAGGCCAGGGAGTCAAAAAATATAAATAATAAGAATAATTTAAAAAAAATCAGATAACAAACCACGAAACTGAAGGTTATGAAAAGAAGAGCAAAGACGTACCTCCCTAAAGTTAACATTTTCTGCCTCAGCCCAACACCGACTAGCGACTTGCCACTTAGAGAAGGACCCCATCTCTCCCGTGATTTTCCTTGCCCTTGGAACTCAATATAAAAAGAGAAGTAAGAAAAAATAACAAAGCACTACATTGAACGTATAGTTGTCGGTAGTAAAACAACAACCCAAGCGACTGGGGGCAATTCCAGGCGCTTCGGAAGATGCAACCCTCGGCGTATAAATCTTCAACTTTTTTTTTAACATTTGGAGATTAAATTGCTTAATTTCACGAAAAGATCTAACCCTGGAACTAAAAAGAAAAAAACATTTTATTATTTTTCACATGTGTCAAATCCAAGCACTTTCATAATTTCAAAGAAGGAATGTTCGCTGTAAAAGTGTTTCTCCTTGCAGCGGTAGTTTTTATTCGACATTTTTCTATGTTTGAAAAACAAACTATACAAATAGAGTCATCATTGTTTTCAAACAATATCCCGAGATCGTCTTTTCCGCTTTGGTTTCAAACGATAGCAAACATGGCTGCCGGCTGTACCGCTAAGCTCGTTGAGCTCGCTTGTTTTTACGAGTGCGACTCGTTTAGAGTTCACAAAGCTGCCTATCTGAAGGTCTCCTCAACCGAAAATAGTTTCCAGCAAACTTTCACAAGTACACTCTATCGAAAGCGCTACGTGGGTGGTTGTTTTCATAGCGGGACCAGCGGGACCCTAGCATCCCACGTCCAACTATTTTGCTTGATATGGCTTGATTTGTTTATTTGAGTGTTTTAATGCTGAATAAATGTTTCGGTTCCCGTGAAAGTAGCCCCGCTACTCTAAGAACCGCGCTATCACCGTGACTGCGGACAGTGCTTAAAGTCTTCCGTGTGCATAAACTCTCTCTACAAACTCTGATATTAAGGGAGGGGAAAGGGGGAGGGGCATATTAGATTCACGTAAAACCGACTGACTAGTGTATGAGTATAGCTCGGCATTTTTTGTAGGAAACAAGAACGCCTGACGAGGTGACATAACTATGAGGGGAGGGGAAAGGAGGAATCAGATCATGTCTTATTGTAAGAATCGATAGTTGCGATTGTGGTTTTCTCAACGCCAAATGTATGACGGGGGGTCTCGACACCCCGTCAAAATTTTGGGGGGTCTGAGATCCCTCGAGACCCCCTGACTTTAGGTACTGATTGCGACCATGGTTTGAGTACTGAGAGCGCGGTAACCTACACAAGGAAGAAATTGCGAGCCATTTCGCTGGAAGCAATCCGGCGTTCGCCTCGCATCAGGTTTGGCCAGGCTCTTAAGTTTTGAGCAGTGCAGTTGGCTTGCTAAAGCTAATATTTTTAGGTCGTGTTGTAATTGTTTCGCATTGCGCTCACCCGCCTTGCTCGCGCACGTTATGAAAGATAACAAGAAACGAAAAAAAACTGAAAAGGACTGCCTATTTAATTTGTTGAAGTTTCAGTCATTTCGGTCGTTTCTTGCCTCACATTGATCAACGCTGACAGACGTTTGTATAGGCCTGTTTCTCTCGGTCAGAGGGCGCCCTAGCGCCCACGAGACGCGACCACACAAGAGGCACCTCCGGTAGCATTCGCGGGACGCGACCATTCGATGCTGATCTGAATCGGCGTCCTAGAGCGTTTCATCGTGCACCTTCCACGGGCGTAAACTAGCGTTTGTCAGCGTTCCTCTGCACCTGTCCACAAACACTAAATGCTCTGTTATACTCCGACGTTGAGCGCAGCGGACGAAGCGTAGCGCAGAACGTGGGACTTTCATTGGCCGGCGAGCAGAAACTCGATATCTACGACCAATCAGTATCGGTGTGCGCTGCGCGACGCCGCGTTTGCTACGCCCGACGTCGGAGTCAACAGAGCCTTAACAGAGCGTTGAAAGGACGCAGCACAACGCACAACGAAAACGCGACCTAAAATTATTCGACCTCGCTTGCCAGGGGTTCTGCTCGAAACTTGAAACCTACAAGTCCATTGGGCCGGGGCTCGTGCATGATGAAACACTAGGACGCCGCTTTCATAGTCACGTTTTGCGAGCTTTGCAGACGGTTTCAGACGGGGGCGGAAGAGCAGACGAGCGCAACCGACCGCGGACGCGGACGCGCCGCTTTCAAGGCCGCGCCTTGCGGGCGTTGCAGACGATGGTAAACGGTGGTACAATAGCAGACGATGCCATAGGCTGCCGCACGTCTGCTCCCACGTCTAGCAGGCGGTGTCGGAATTGTGCCTGGATCGCGTCTCCGACTGGTGTGTTTAGCGTCCTATGTGGCCCATACATCGAAAATGGTCCCGAAGTGGCAACAAATGACGTCACAGATCGGTCGCGATCCTGGAGGTTGGTGGTGAAAATGCTAAAGAGAAGCTGCGAGTAGCACAACCGAACGCGAGTGTCGCTGTCGTCAGGGCGTCCCAACCTACGTCCCAACTTCTGGCTGCCGAAGCTTCCTTGGACTGCCACACTGGGAAGCAACACGCAGCAGAACAGGCGTCTGCCACGTACACCACAGCTATTGAGACGCCGCCAGGATCGCGATCGGCGACAGCATGACACTTGTATGACGTCATCAGGCGGAAATTGAGGGACCACTTTTTTGGACGCTGTAAACACACCAGTGTGAGACGCATTCCAGGCACCATAGTGTCAGACACCAGTCACTTGACGCGTATCGCACAGACGTCGTGACATGGGGACACTAGGCTTGCGAGCATGATGGCCCAGCAGCCTAGCCAATCCAGTAGTAAGGAACGGGGCCACTGATCTGTGAGTGGGGCTTAGAACGAGCCGTGACTTCCACTTTAATTAGGTCTAACAGCGTAAATATTGCACGAAGATTCTTGAAAATTAATAAAACAAATAAGTGTCCTTTCTAGTCCATTGAAACATAATTTTATTTAAATGTCAGTGTCTTTTAGTAAAATTTTTATATATAACCCCCTCGATATTTAGGCGTTTATCATATTGGGGCACAAGTGCTTCGATACATTTCTCGAAGAATTGTGCCGCCTGAGATCTGAATCTACAACTTTTGCGTTCATCAATTAAGTGAAGTGTTTGGGATACTGAAGTATTTTGCAAAGATTTTGTGAGGCAATAATTTCGATGCTAGGGGAACATGTTTGGTGATACCGAAACATGTAAATCATCGGTTTCCCCATCTTTTTTATTCACTTCTTTGGACAAATTGCTTCTTCACTACTCTTAATTAGGTTTCACATATGTCCTGGTCAAATTTACGTTCCGCATGTGATTTCTGGAAAAACAAAAAGTATTTTTCTTATGTAGATCGAGTCATATGTAAAACGTCGGTTCGAAACCTTCTTCGCACAACTCCTTCACTCATTGCGTTAGGTATATAAACTTATCAAATTATCGATAGAGTTTTGTACGGTCTGGTCTAACATTTCTCGCATTTGAAAATCTCATCACAGACCGAACTTTGGAGTCGGCGGGCCATTCAAGTGGCTTAAACTGGATGTCTGCAGCACACGAACAAAAAAGGAACAAAAAAGTCTGTCTCATAAAATAGCGCCCGGTTTTTACTCATCAATGAAAGTGCACAACTGCACATGCGCGATTCAGAAGTCAATAATCTCGCGAAATTCATTCGCGAATGGTACTCGCTTTCTGGCGGCGCCAACACTTATTTGAGCATCGACTGCTTTAAATAAATTGCTTCCAAACCTAGTATATTTCAAACAAGTCGAATTCTATTAACTCCATACTCACGGAGAAGGAGACAAAAAAAAAAAAGAACCTACACTATGTAGCTTGACGAGTCCCCGCCTCCTCTAAGTTTGGACTTCTCTAACAGCACATAAATTAATCAAAGTTCCACAGAAGCAGGCAAAAATCATACCAATGTACATGATGAAACGCATTGGTACCGCGTAAATGACAACTGCATTCATAGTTTTGCCTTGGAAAAAAAAGAAAAAAAAACTTCTGCTTTGAAGTAGGTATTAAAAGTTGCCGAGTAAATATGAAATTTGTACTTTTTTTCCTGCTACGTAAAACTGACGAGTTTGTTCCCGCGTACGTGAACTTCCACTAGACAACGAAGCCATTTACTGAATCGTGGTATTAAACGCGATTTGACACAATCCTTGCGGCACCCCTGACATGACGCAACGGTCTTGTTATATCGCTTTTGCTGATTTTAAGGCCATTCACAAATAATTACAAGCATTGTATGTGTCTGCTTCTTGCCAAGAAGTTAGCTGCGTTTGTGCCTTGTAGTTGATTGCTGAGTTTTGCTTTTTTAGCCGTTTTACCGACCCATCGGCAAATATTATGCATGTTAACCTTCTCATTGTGATTTACTGTTGCTTTCATTTTTATCTATAGCCAGAAACTGCACATGCCCTCTGCATTCCTAATCCTTTGAACAACTGACACTATTTTTGAAGAATTAAAAAAATAAGTCAATAGGCCATGATGATCCGGACCCAGATAAGAAAGGCCCACCACAAGCGAAAACTGAAAACAAAATAATTGTAAAACTCAGCATTTTTTAAAGCAGAAAGCCATAGCTTACCTAACTGGTGGTCTTTTCCTTTTTCCTCGAGTCAGTGCTTCTGAATTTCATAGAATTCAATAGATATTTGATAGAGTGAAAATTTGTGTCCCTCAGTTTGGGACCCGTTACTTCATGTGAGGCAGTTCTCAAAGCGCTTCCAACATGTAGCACATTGTCTATTTTACTATGGCCTACATTTCACCATAGTCGTAGACTTCGGGGGGGGGGGGGGGGGCATCGGGGCTCGTGCCCCACCTAATAAGATCCGGGAGGGAGGGGGAAGGGGGGCAGAGCCCCCCCCCCCCCGCCCCCCGGCCCCGGGCCATGATCCTTACCGAGACGCTGTTTACGTGCCATGTAACGAGCTTTGGGTAGTGGCATGTAAACAAAATAACGCCCACGTTGCCTTTATTTACAAAATACATGGGAAATGGAATCCCAGCGTGCTTTCGTTAACTTCAATCTCCAGTTCTGGCGAAAAAGTAACGCACAGCACCCCCCCCCCCCGGGGAAAATGGAAACTCTACGCCGCTGCATGTCACACTGTCTATTTGTTCTGTTGAGAATAACGTGCAACCGTGGAGGATAAAGCGCTGCATTTTGTACAAAGACTACTTTGTCTTTTCTATGAAATTATATTTTGTGAGATTATAAAGTTCTTTTCATCAATTGTGGCAGGTTGTTTATACTGAAACCCGTTTTACTATTTATGTCGCACACCCCTTAGACGAAAAATGAAAAATGCGCATTGGGATCCACAATGGCCACGACAAAAAGGTTCTGTCGCGTCACACTCTTAAAGCTGGAAATTTTTCGGGTTTGTCTTTAAACCTGACACTCTTTCGGCTCCTGTATGTAGTACTCGGGGTTACGATCTCCAAGATCGTAATCCCGAGCAGAGGATTTCTTCTACCAACAAGGACAAATACGCAGCCACATCAGCACTTCCCCGCCAAATACAACGTTGCCAATCAAACCAAACCGTCACTCAACACCCTTCGACAGATAACCCAATCGAGCACGCCGTCACCCCACACGGAGGCACGTTCCCACGAACTCGCACTGCCGAAGGCAAACAACGACCGCCCCTGATGACAGCGCGAGTCCCGCGATACAGCCCGGAGAAGAGGGCCAACCAAGACAACTCCATCAGCAGCAATCCCCACAGGCAAAGCAGTGCGGTATGAGCGGACAACAAAGAGATCCCGCGTGCTGCACGGGGAGGGAGTGTCGGAGAATAAAGAGCGGCTATACTCCGTTCCACCTTAAAATGGACCGCAGAGAACGCTACGAGGTATCGTAGCCAGTCCAATGCCGTATGAGTGTCACATGACTTCCGCAAAGGGCGCGGCAACGCATCAGACGCGAAGCCACGCTCTACCTTCGCAGCTGCTGCCTGGGCAGGGGTCGCTTGTAGCCTCCGTTGCGGTCCATCGTAAGGAGAAACGGAGGCTCTACAAATTCCTCGTCCGCGGGCCTCTGAGATTAATCTTCGCGCGCGGAGACACTTCCGGAGCGTGGGGCGGGCCGCCCCCCGACGACGGTCTCCGTCTCCTGCGTCGACGATGGCGGCGGCGGCGCCTGTCCTGGTGGGATCGCTCGCGCCATTTGGTCGTGCCGCGACGAGTGTCTCGGCGCGAAGAAAGGGGGCCTTGTTGAGACCCGGACGCCACTGGCGCCAGCAAGGCTGGACCCGGTGTCTGGATGCCGCCGTCGCCGCCGCTCGAGCCGCCGGGGGACTAGGCGCGCGCCCGCGGCGCGCTCCGGGTTGTGCCGCGGGGTTGTGTCCTCCCGTCCTCGCCGACACGCCTCTTGGGATAGCTTGCCTACGAAGACGCGGTCTGGCGGTGTGCACGAGGGCTTCACGGCACGTCTTCGAGGAGGGCTTCCCTCTGGGAGGGGCTCCTCCGCAGAGCTCGAAGAGCCGCCGTGTGAGCCGGCTTTAAAGGGGCAGTGCAACGCTCTCGGGAAGGGATGTTTCTTGCTTCACACAAGCTTCCTGGTAATATAGTATGACCCAGAGCCGTTTATACTGAGAGAGTTTGGCCGATGGGCGGAGCTTGTTGGCCGCTAGAACAAGCGGATTTCGCGGTAACACAATATGGCGTTACTTCTTTGTCTTGTTCATTCCTGAGAAATCGCGTAGAGTTCCTATGAGTCAGAGCCACAATATGGCGGACGGAAGTAGTCATCCCCCGGTTGTCAGACTACGCTGCTGTGGTTGCCAGGCTGTCAAAATCTCCTTAAGAAGGCCAAAATCTCTCAGTATAAACGGCTCTGGTATGACCCAAGCATACTCGCGCGCAACGCCATCAACGCAGGAGGTTCTTTGTCGAGGTGTGACTGCAAAGATAACAGTTGACTTCTTGTTTCAATCTCTCTTTCGCCAAACGTTATGGCGTAGTCATGAGGATCGAAGTGTTGACTTGGTCAGAGGGACCTTAGTGGAAATAGCGGAATGTTACTCGTGAATCGGACACGAAAATTACGTAAGCGCTTGACCTGAGTCCGTGACAATCGATGCCTCGGCGACCATTCGGATAGTGTTCAATAGCTGCGGTCAGGCACATAGCCAGGATTTTGTTTCGGGGGGGGGGGGGAGGGGCGCTGCGCCCATGACAAAATGCTGTATGAGGGGAAGGGGGGAGAGAAGGCCCCAGCAAAATGAAAGATTTCGGGGGAGGGGGGGGGGCGGCCCCATGGGCCGCCCCCTGGCGACGTGCCTGGCTGCGGTGACGGGAATAGCCGAACTCTAATGTTGTTTGGAGCTTAGAACCATTCCATGTGCTTTGCCCAGCCCAGCGCGCCTATGACATACAATGGCACGTGGCCACTCGTTCTTGTTGTGAGTTGAGGGAGTGAACGCTGCTCGTGTTTCTCTACTTTTGTCTGCTAACGGCATTGCGAAGAAAGAGAAAAAAGAGATCTAATTTGTATCTCGTAGGCTTGGAAAGTCAAATATTAATTCTAAGCGGTATTTATTGAAATTTAAAAAAATCGATCCACTGGCCCTTTAAGGTTTTTTAGTATGCTCGCTTCTTCGTTCATGAAGCTCGCGGTGAAAGGAAGAAAGAAAGGAGGACAGAGCACGAAGACAGAAAATTAGCCGGGTAATTGCCCCGGTTGGCTACTCTGTGCTTGGATAGAGGGATTAGAGGATTGAAGGGGAGGAGGAGCGGACCGTAAAAAGTGTGAAGGTTGCAAGGTTCGAACACTATCTATACGTGGCACTGTTCACGAACACCGAGGCTCGCCCTCTACAGCAGGACACAAACAAAATGTATTGTGGCCTTGGCTTCTCTCTGCGCGTCCTCCCAAACACAAAACACCTTTGCCACAAAAAAAAAAAAGTCAGTTATCCGGCGAGTTTTTATGGGGAGAGAAGCGATGTCCTTCCGGTTCTTTTTTTATATAATTTTACATACTGTCTTACAACAACTGCAGACACAACTTGCGTCCAAGGCAAGAGTAAATGCCTACAATGCGCAATTTCCCTCTTTGATTTCATAATTATACAAATGAATTAAAAGTGTCAGCACTAGTAGCTCACGAATAAATTCGTTCATTGTCACCAACGCGTGGCTACCGGTGTCCCAAGTTCTTGCAGACCGACTGATCGCTGCGGACGGCGTAGCTTGGTCGCTCGCTGTGACCAAACGTTTCCTTGTCAGTTGGTTCAAGCCGTTTAGAGCTACAGAATCCGCCACTGCGTACACCTACGTGCGTAGCTCCGTTCAAGATCCGGAATCGGTTGCATTTTGTTTTGTTATCCAAAAACCTGGCAGCACAAACCAACAAAAAAAAAAGCTTCCTAAATACAGAGGAGGTGCTTCCACCTTACATGTATTTTTCTCCCGGCGACCTTACAAACAGGAAGTCCGTACTCTTCAAGGCTGGCGTTTCCCTTGACCACGACCAAAACACACGAACAGCAAAAAGAGAACATGCTGCAGCCGCGATGTAAAGGTTAGCCCAAAAGACCGCCGAACAAAACGCGTTTTCCAAAGCGATTCGGTCACGAGCGGCGACAACGTGCTCACGCACGGGGCGAGCCACAAAACACACCCCGCCTTCCGAAATGGTCCCCCGACCCAAACACGGGGTTTGTGTCGTCGTCGTTTCTCTAGCGACAACGCCTCCTCGATTTGCGGCCGCAAAAGCCAGGAGTACAGCTGTCTCCTGGATAACCGAAATAAATATCCTGCAGCACGCAACTCCCTTCGCCACAAACGCACTTCAAACGAGACTTTACTAAAGATATAGTGGTATACACGTATATGCCTTCGGTCAAATACCAGTTGCGTGAACGGGCATGGCACGAAGCGCATAACTGCTCTTTCTTTCTCTTCTTCTTGTAATGAGGTGTAGAGAATGAGAGGGATAGCGGAAAAAGAGCCGTAAGCCTCCAATGAGGTGAGAGTCTTCTTTTCTCTCTCACTTATAGGCGCTGTCAGAATATTACGCAGGGGCTAGGTTGATTCTGCAAACAAAAACTAAAAAAAACGTTTGCACATAAACAAAAATGGCCGAATATCCGGCATTTTGTAAACTATTATTTGCACCGCGCCAACGCGAAATGCTTCACGAAGGCTTTCGATTGTAGTATGTTGTATCGCGTTTACTACATTCGTTTCAGTCAGCAAGTGATGGATGAAGTTTGTGTCTCTTTTTTGCAAGTTCGGGGAGGGAGACATATTTTATTGTGTGTGAAGTTCGTCACACGTGTGACTGCCATAAATAAATAATTCTAGTTCTTGATTCAAAATCGATGAATGAAAGTGCTTGAGGTTAACCGTGACGATTGTCCTATATAATCACCAGCTCAGTGCTGCTCCTTTAAGGCAGAGGAGATAAAGCCGTGCTATGGTAAGACAGCATAATCATATGACGATAAATTCCTGTTATTATCAGTGCTCTAACTAACAAATAAATACAGTCAGATATCACAATACAGTCAGATATCCCAATCAGATATCCGTCCTTGACTATTCTACGTGCAACATGAATGGTTCCACGCTCTTTTTATCGCATTTTCAGTTATGCAATGATATAGTATATATAAGTTATAACTTATGACACAGCCCGCGTAATCAACGATTATTCAAACACTGCGTAACGGCGGTTGACGTTCCTCTACAAATATTTCACGTTGCATCAGATAATTGCGGCTTATATACGCATCGTGTACCCTTCCCGAGCCGCGAGTAAAAGTATGGCGCAACCACTCGTGCGTCTCCGAGTTGCAACAACTCTTTTGCGTTAATCAATGTGAGTTGGTACGTTGTAAAAGATTGGTATCAGTTACCAGCCTCTGATCTTTGTTTTTCAAGACGTACAGAGTGCACAGTTATGAGAATCTAAGATTTCGACCCCAGTCTCTTCACACGGATCACTGAAAAACGTATACTACACGTTAGCGCAAACAAGCATCGCCATTTTTTTTAAAGTAATGAAGGACTTTTGTAAAAACTATAGTGATGGAAATTGCTCAGTAGGGTTACTAACCTAAGTGGTATATTTTGACTCCCGCCAGTATCCTTTCGAAGTAAAAAGCGAAAAGGGCCGAAGTCGTGTTCGCGCTAACAGTGTCGCGCAGTGTACGAATTGCGACGAATTGCCCCCTAGTAGGAAAACAAGGCCTGCATACGAGTAAAATATTCAAACAATACTTTCTATTGTTGTAGAGGAGGCGTTTCCGCCTCTGCTTCTTAAGCCACTAGAAAGAGTGGCTTAAGATGTTGGCGTATACAAACCACTATAAATTGCGTAATAGGGTATTCGCTATTTTTTTTTCAAATTCCCTTTTATTTTTTTATTAGAAAACAACAACAACAAAACATTATCTTTCTTTATTGGAAGACAAGCCATGGATATACAATCAACAAAAGCAGCTAATCCACTGGCACCACCAACGGGCAAGTTAATATCATATACAAGGTGCATTAAAAATATTTTTATTCGTATTATAATTTCCTTTAGCTTATTGAACTTTGAAGATCAACCCATGTGAAAGTAGATTAAGATAAGATAATAATAAGAAAAAAATCTAAACATTTTTTAACAAAGGAATGTTATCAGAGTAAATGAACAACAAAGGTACTTCTATTATTCTTTAGTCTTTCACGCTGTTTGTGCCACCTACTCTCCAGCGCAACGTTCTCGCCAACATATTCAAAGATGCAATATTGGAGACCATAAATATATTATTCGAATAATTGAAATAACAAGCGGGATGGTGAACTTTCAACGTCAGAAAAGCCAAAAACCTCTTTTTTTAATTTTTGCACCGCAGAGACATACTGTTTTTTTTTCCTCGTCCACTTTATACAAACACGTTCCATGCCTTCTATATGTATTATCTTTAATGCACACCTGTATAAATACGCCGGTGTCAAAAGCTAACGCACTCCGCAAAAACACGAGTAACAGTCCTTTTTGTTCTCATAAAATTTATTTTATGCGACTCACTATCTTATTTTTATTGTTATACTTAAATAGTTGGTGACTTACTCTACGTGCGGCTTGTAAAGAAGAAGAGAAGGTTGTATCTATAACCTCCTAGACAAGAAAAAAAATTGTGTTGAATATCCTGCAATCTGACAACCAATCACTGCGAACAAAACAAAAATACGAAAGAATAAAGAGTCTAAGAAATGCGACTCGATCTGAAAATGGCGATGCACGCAGGTACAGTGGGAAACCGTGGGAATGACGATTTACTCGTTTAGCGTCCCTGCAAACATTACACGTTTCAGATCTACTCATATTCTGATCTCCTTCATTCCCTGGGACCCTATTTTTCGCCGTGACTGGATGTATCCGTGTTTTGCGGCAAAGTGAACTCGCATACATCCCCAATTTTCTTGGAGATCAACGCCTTGGGAATGTCCAACAACAACTGAACAACAGCAAACATCGCAATGTTCCCCGGGAATATTTTAGATACCAGTCACAAAATAACAATAAGCAGGAATAAAGCTTTTGGACGCGTATAGTTTTAATTCCACGGCTCTACATTTGCTTGGCAATGAATCATATAGGCCACATTCACAAAAAATTATCAATTTCGGCATTTCTTGCCAAAAGATCGGAAATGTTCCCGAGGACTGTAATTGACGAGGACTCTAATTGACTGTAAACTGTTCGTAAGCTTTGCGTAAGTTACGACGAAATCTGTAACTTACGCAAAACTTACGAACATTTTGCTTCGGGAATAGTCAAAAGTTCCTAACTTTGTCGTAAGATAAATTTACGAACTTTTTTGTCGTAAGAAAGTTTTGGGAATCTGACTTCTAAAACGAAAACGGATTCCTTTTCGGCATTGAGGGAACATTGAAGGTTTAATGTAAAAGTTATTTTGCAAAAGTAAAAAGGTCATTTCATGGTCTCTTTAAGAATGTCCTTACTTTCTGTCCCGGTTACCGTGGTATAAACAACGCAGTCGTCTGGAGAGAGCCTCACTTTCACGGATGGATCCACGCACAGTGCCACATTAATAATATAGACTAAGAAAAGTAACGGACCAAAAACCGATTCCTGTGGCACCCCTGAGTACACGTCTAACATGCCAGAACTTTCGCCACTCAACGCAACAAACTGCTTGTGCTGTGATAGGTAACTGGCTATTCACGAAACAAGGCCGCAACCATAGCCAATCGCTTGCAGCTTTGCTAGCAACTTGTAGTGAGGCACACGATCAAAAGCCTTCGATTAGTCAACAAAAATTGCGTCTATTTGTTGTCTCGGGCGTCATGCTCGTGTTATAATTTGCTTGTGACCGCGTTTCTCACTAGTTCCTTCACAGCATCAGTAACCGGCGTATTCCTCTAATACCTGATAGCTGCACTTGCGCTCTTAACTGTCATTAAGCCAACGACAGTTGACTCAATCACGATCGGCAGGAGTTACACGGCGGCGCCAACTGTCATTGAGAACCAACGATCATTGAGTTCAACTGAGCCGGCCTACCTCAATCATACTCTATAGAGTATAATTGAGGTAATATATATATTACCTTATGATGTACCCTGGGCCGGTTTGCTCACCTTGCGGTCGCGGCTGCGGCTGCGGCCAAGAGGGATTTTTACGTCACGTGACCAGCTCCATGGGGACAAGGAAGTACCTAGCGTCCTTGCCCTAATGGCAGAGAAGTCCGTGCCGCTTCGAGTACAAAAGTCTAATTTCGCTCGCAGAAACTGACTGCAGAGGCTTTCAACTGAAGTCCAATTAACCGCCCCATCATACTTTAGGAGCGGCAGGTAAAGTTACGGCCAGGGAAGGTAAATATAAGCCAAAATAAAGAAAAACTCACGCAAAACGAAAGCTGTGGTTGTGTATTTATATATCTGTGCCAGCGCCGGTCCGAACAGCGTCTGCAGCAGTCGAGCGGTTTGAGCGCCGGGACTTGCCGTCGCGGCGTGAAAGTCCAGGGTTCAAATCTCGGCGGAAACTTTTTTTTTATTCTGCGAGTGTGTTTTGTTTTTTAAGTGTGATCGTTTTTTACTAATCATCCACTAGGGCTACTGCGCCTTACACGATTTTTACTGTTTGCCCCACTTGTTCGGCTGACAAACCGGGGAAAAAAAGGTTACGGTAAGCCAAGTTAACGCGCTTCTACAATGGTTTCATAATGTTCATTAAAAGGAAACCAAGATCAAGCCAAGTTAACGCGCAAATACGAACGTTTCATAATGTTCATTAAAAGGACACCAAGATTACAGCATCGTTATGACTTTCACACAAACGGGGACGAAACAAGCATCCTTTCCCAGCAACTACTATTTTATGTGTTTTTAAATATACAACGCTGTTGCTACGACTCTTTTCAATAACAGGAGGCGCCTATTTAGAACTAATACACACTGCAGTCGTGTCAATTAAAAAAAAGATTCTACGAAATAAACACACACGAAAAAAATAGCAGCCGTGGATGCATTGATTGAGCGAAATCCTACAGGCAAGGCAACAAGTCGAACGTCTGAGAAAGTCGTAAAACCGAAATAAAAGATATTATACTTTTACTTGCATGGAATGTGATAAAAGTTATATTTTTACTCTTTACATCTCGCTGTGGCAATCGTTTTGTAATATTAACACATTACGTGTTGAATTTTAGTATGGATAGAAGACGATCACAACCGAATGCAAAAATGAGTCGGGCGTCGACATCGCAAACCATCTCTCGAACGCAAACACCTCAAATGACTTTGGATCAACAAATGGAAATAATTAGAGCAATTGGAGAACGAAAACAACAAATTCTAGAGAAATTCAGCAGCACAGTTACCTGGCGGACGAAGAGACAGGCATGGGAAGATATTGTCAACGACATAAGCTTTCCGCGGAGTGCACGGCAGCCGCAGGAGGCATGTACAAGCAGAAAAAAAAGAGAGTTTCTGGCGCGATTTGAACCCGGGACTTTCACGCCGCGACGCCAAGTGCCGGCACTCTAACCTCTCGACCACAAGACGAGGCGCGAGCCGCCGGCGCTGGCGAAGGTATATAAATATACTGCCACCGCTTTTCTCTCGCGTGGTTTTTCTTTATTTTGCCTCATATTTACCCTCCCTGGCCGTAACTTTACCTGCCGCTTCTCCAGTATAAAGGGGCGGTCAATTGGACTCCAGTTGAAAGTCCCTGCAGACAGTTTCTGCGAGCGAAATTAGGCTTTTGTGCTTGAAGCGATACGGATTTCTCCGCCATTAGGCCGGGACGCTAGGTACTTCGTTGTCCCCATGAAGATGGTCACGTGACATAAAAATCCTCTTGGCCGCAGCCGCAGCCGCGGCCGCAAGGTGAGCAAACCGGCCCAGGAAAAGCTACAAGCGCAACCTCCATGCTCTGAACGAGATCTCGGTGGCTCAAGCTCTCGTGCCTTAATGACAGCTGCCAACGCCATGAGCTCGCGCTTCTACCATCGCTATAGTACAACATAAGGTGAAATAGAGTGTAACTGATGGGGGTTCGCCTCAATAGAGCTAAAGATGGCGGCGTCCACCTAATCGCCGCTAATGGCCAGCGCCTGTGAAACACTTACTATTGCGGAAGAAGGGGGAAGTATCTAGAAAGTATCGTAGCAGCAAATATTATCTGAAGAAGTACGATTCGGGGCCAGAGCTGCCGCTAGAACGATCACGGCATGTCGAGAAAGCCAAAGCTCGGCGAGGGCGGCCATTGTCATGTCGGTGCCGATAAGATTTTTGTTGTGTCTCTCTTGCTTGAATTCGAGTGAAACGTTATTATTGTTCCTTCTTTACCCTGAAAACACACACACACAAAAAACTTTGTTTTAAACGTTTGCAACGAATGAAATGTGTGCATGTAATGCATTTGCATCGCCATTTTAAAAAAAAAAGATAACGAGGCATAAATTTTAGTATCGTTCCGGTTTCAAAGAAAGCTGAGACTACAGCCAAAGTTGCAAGCGCGAGCTAGCACGCGCTCCTGGCTTTGAGGCGTAAATTCTTTGCGCGAGCGCTCATTCTGCGGAGGAACGTTTCGAAGTGCTCTCGTGCTTGTCGCATTGGGTGCAGTCTCAGCTTAAGGGTGAACGGAGTATTTGCCCTTTTTCGTTTGGCAACAAACTCAGTGGTGCCATTTATTGGGTAGCTCCGGGCTCCGGCACACATTCGGCTCACGTATATTTGCTAATTTTTTACTCATCATTATTTTATAATGAGAGTGAATTAACTCTGACAGTGCTATAAGTGGCCATTTCCAGAGAAGCCTGTATATTTGGTTTCGGAAACTTATATAATTAATACTACTAATAATAATAACTAGGGCTGGGCGTCGATTAAAACTTTTAACCTGATTAATCGCCAGCCTTTAATCGATTAATTAATCGATTGATTGGTTGCGTTGATTTTTATAAATATTATATTAAAAAGAATGCAACAACTCGTCTTGCCTTTGAAAACTTATTTTACTCTCTGTTACACGGCGCAAAGAACATTTAGAAATGAGGATACATTAGTTCGACGATTCAGAGACACATATTTTTGCTCCAGCTCCAAAGACAAAGAAGTTTATCCACATTCTCCGACAGCAAGACAACAGGTCAGAGCTTGGGCGATGATTTCTTCTTTTTTCAGAGAAAGGGGCCTCGATGAGGAGGAGTTGATTGTTGTCCGCGTTTTGGCGGATGGTCCTTGCTGATTGGCGTACATGGGTGCTTCGCTCGTAGGTGATACTGAAGCGAACTTACGCTTCCGCTGTACGAAAACGGCTTTTTGCAGTTAATGCAGTGGACTTCCTTCGAGTTAAAAACTTCACCGCTGGAGCTTACTTTAAACCAAAACTTTCCAGCGAGATTGCCTTTCATACTCGTGAACTCGTCCACTTTACCGGGCCGAATACTGGAAAAGTAACCACGGCGTTGTTAGCTTCCCAGCTTGTTTTTCTGCTTGTTTGTCTTGCTGGGGCAAGATGTGTATGTAGATCCTCAACACGCAAAGTTTCGCGGTCGCGCGGGGATCAATTGCGGGCCCGGCTTGTTCGACTGGCCTCGGCAGAACTGTAATGTATATCCTCGAACACGTGACCCTTCGAAGCGCGAGAATCAAACCTTGCTCATAGCATCTGGCTGGGAACGGAAAACCGCTCGGGACAGAACGAGCTGATACACGCCACGCAGCGTTTTCCTCGAGGGAGGGGGGGGGGATATGCGTCACCCCTAGTTCGGACAGGTCATTCAGGATAGAGCCATGCGTGCAGTCCAGTTGACTTCTTTTTGAGTACCGACTTAAAAAGCGATTAACCGGTTAAAACATTTGATCGCGATTAAAGCCTTAATCGATTAATCGGAAGGTTAATCGATCAATTGCCCAGCCCTAATATAGCAATAACAATCAATCACTTTTATTGGGTGTCCAGGAACAACCATTCGGTCTTGCAACTGGCGAACCGGACATTCAAACACTTAAAAACAAGGAGCACACTTACATTACAAGATAAAACATGAAAATTATAACTAGACAAAAACACGCAAACATCAGAATCGGCGACACAAACTTTAGAAGGTAAATATTTATGTTGGAAGTTCATGCTTTGGTGCGCCGTGAAGAAGATGTATAGGCTGTCTGAAGTCACCAGGCTCGATCTAAAATGGAGGGTAAAAATCGGCGCCTGCACGTAGCAATCTAAACTTTTCGTCATATGTGTACTTCACAGGTTGATTTTTTCATGTAAAATTAGAAAGCGTAGCTCCCTTTCTGTAAAAGATAGGGCCAAAAAACCTGCCAGCGTCAATGGCGGACGGCGACGTCGACGACCGAGTTGAGTGGCAAGGCGCCTCGGGAAAGTACATCCCGCAACGAGAAGAAAAAAAAAAAGTGGAAACTGACAAAGTTTTTTGCAAATATTAGTGGCTGTGTAGCCCTCATGCCATTTGTAATCATTCTGGGGTAGTTTAATAGTGGTAGTAAGATGTCGGTTACATGAGCTTCAAGAGTAAACCAACGTGCCTACAAAGTGACAATAAAGAATAAAAATTCGTGTGCGGTTCACTGTAACATTTGAGTACCTTTCAGCTCTGCCTTAATTAGAACACGTTTTTGATTGAGTGATCGAAATTCTTTCGGCTGGAGTTAAATATGTTGTTTTTCAGCGTAACGTTGTAACAATCCAAAAATCTGGGGTTGGGCACAGATGACTAAATTCTCTAGACGTATAAAAAGGTGAATTGAGTCTTGTAGGTGCTCTAGGAATCCGAATATTCACTTCAGATAAGAGATTTTGGAGTCAATTAGGCTGTGAAGCGTTTTCAACAAAAATACTAAATCCACTTTTTCTCTACGTCGACGTAGGTCAGGAAATCCAACACGTTCCAAAAGGGCTACATAATCTAAACTTTGCCCGTCTCTAGCCAAATAATGATACTTAAAAATTGAGATGAATTTGTACTGCAGCCGTTCATTTCTCAGTGAATTGGTTTTGCAGATTCCGTTCCACACCATGGACGCATAGTCCAGCTGCGAGCGGCACAGTGAACAGTAAAGGATTAAAAACGTGCGTAAAATGTTGAATTCTCTAGTCTGGCGACAAAGAAGGCCAAGCACTCGTAACGATGCGCAAACCATTTTGCCCACGTGAACATCAAACCTTAGGGATGAATCAAATACAACAGCGAGGTCTCTAATTTCGGTTACACGAGTCAATAAGGCCCCTCAATTTGACAAGGAAAACAGACATTTTGAGTTTTCAGAGAAAATATTAATACTTTGGTTTTGGAACATTTCAGACGGAACCTGTTTTCTTTACACCAACTGCTGTATCTGTTCATGTCGTCCTGTTGTCTTACGCAGTCGTCAGAAGTTCAAATTTCACGGTATATTTTAATGTCATCGGCGTAATGGAGAAATAATCATTGTGAAATAACTAGCAGGATATCATTGACAAATATAGAAAAGAGGGACTAAAATAGATCTCTGAGGCAGGAGGTAATCTTAAAGGTTTTGGACGTAATATTATTAACTCGTCCAAAACCCTTCCTATTCAGCAGATAACTTGAAAAACCACCCGATCAAGTTTTCCCGAACACCGTAGTAAGACAGTTTAGATAGTAAAATGTCATGGTCGACCACTTTCAAAGGCCTTGCTTACATCAAAATAAACTACGCCATGTTGACCTTGCTTACAGGCAATGCAGGAGGCTGTAGACGCAAAAGTAACCAAATTTGTTGTTGTCGACCTGCCAGGAACAAATACATGCTGACTAGGAATAATTAAATTTCTAAATGAGAAAGATAAATATTTATGAAGAACCATTTCGAAAAGCTGCGAGAAGAAACTAAGAAGGGAGATGGGACTATAATTGGAAACATTGCCACTCTTTGCAGACTGGAGCACAGGAACAATTACAGCGAGCTTCCACATGTCTGGAAATATTCTGGACTTTAAAGAGTCAATAAATATTTCACAGAGCACAGGGGTGAATAAATCATGATAAGTCTTAATCAGAGCATCTGGCACTCCACCATGACGACATGGTGGGTTAGGTTTAATTTTCTTAATACACCCCGCAACGATATTTTCGTTTACACAAATCGAGTGTAGCAGGTCGACAAGTCCTTCCGGATGAGAATCAGGAAAGGAGGAATTATTAGAGAGTTTTAGTAGACCGTTTTCATTTTCCGCTCCGCTCTGAGGGTGCCACACTGCGCATGCGCGGCCCGCTTCGCCGAAATGGAAAGCGGAGGTCGAAAAACGCGTTTTAGTAGACCGTTTTTCTTCAGCGTAAAAGCGTTTGGAGAGCGTTCGAAAATTCGCTTGCGTAGCCCCACCAGTAGACGTTTATAGTACTATACTTCGTTTCAGCTTGGGTCCAGACGCAGCCGATGCTACGAGCGCGAGCGTGTGGCCCTGAACAGTGCCTGTACTGCACGAGCGCGCGTGCTTGGCAGGGACGCTGGAAGCCCGGATCTCGCGCTTGTAGCATCGCCTGCGTCTGGACCCAAGCTGAAACGAAGTATAGTAAGACAACAAAAAACTAAATGTTAACACCAAGAATGTGAAGGGAGCGTGTTTGTAAAGGTAGTAAAAACGAAGGCGAGAAAAATAAACACAAAATAGTAGGCACACACCCGAAGATTATTAAGCTATAAAATATAAATGTAATCGTTCCTCCCTGTGTGCGAGTGAAGCCGAAGGTATAAGCATGAGCATGTTGATCTCAACTGTACTTGCACTGCACGAGCGCGCGTGCTGGTCAAGGACGCTGAAAGGCCGGCACTCGCTCATGTAGCTTCTGCTCCACTCGAAGTAAAACTGAAACAGATTTACGTATTCGAAGTAGAAATGAGTATGTATACATGCATCATCATGCATGTATATACTCATCAAATTATCATGTTCACTAGACGCGGCACCGCGGGCCTTCATGGTACGGGCTGCTGCCTTTCCGCGGTGCCGCGGCTCTCTAGAGCCGAATAAATAAAGACTAAAAGACTAACAATAAAAGAAAAGGACAAAGTTTGCGCATTCCGAGTACACCCTTTTGCGAAGTACGAGTACAGTGTTGCTCAAGGCTAGCAAGGCACCTGCACGATGAATCCCCGCGGTTCTCAAGGAAGGAGACTTCTACTAAGGAGATTAAGCTGGCGAGACATCAATGATTTCTATCCCTCATGCCTTGAAGCACCGAAGCTTCCTTTCCGAACGCGGTTTGCTGGAAATTGCCAACATAGAAGAGAAATCCTTTAGGAGGCAATCCCGCTTAAAGAAGGACCTGGCTGCTCTGCAAGTGCGTCTCCAAATCCCAGCACCTGACAGATCGGTGCAGGGTGTTGCCAATCTGGAGAAACGCTTTGCATGGATCTTTGTCGACTGGCCTATCGCAACCGTCTGCTCGAACTTGGATGAGCGTTTGGATGGAACTTGTCGGTGTTCTCCAGTATTGTGAACCTCATCGTGGGTCACATCAACGAGAGGTTCGGCCACCTGCTCGCTGACATGAACAAACATAGGTGGTTGACCCTGGCGAAACTGGAGCTGTGCTCACAGGTGAGACCCTGCATGGTTTGTGTAAATTTCGCGTTTCCATTGATCTTAGCACAGCTGCTCTGCATAGTAAAAGTTACTTTTTTTTGATACGCCAATAATTTACGTCTTCACTTTTGTTTCGGCACAAAAAAACAACAAGGTGTACATGGGCAGTGTCAGGACAAGTCATGACGAGCGCGTTTGTAATCTGTGAGTTTTAGTAGGCCACTTTTATGAGCCCTTTATGCTCTACTTTACGCTCTGCAAGAAGCATCGTCCCCACTGCGCATGCGTGGCCCGCTCTGAGTTGGAGCGTATAGTTAGCGGAGTGAGCGTGCGCTCCGCTTCACAACTTGCAGAGCGGACTGCCCTCAGCGTCCTCAGCGTGATCGCTTAGATCTCAAGATGGCTGCACTTACTCAATACGCGTCGATGTTTTTCACCGTGACCTCAGCTTGAAAGAGGCCGAATCAAGAAGTAAAGCGTACGCCCCACGCGTGAAAAGTAAACCATTCTATTTGAGTTTTATGTAACACAAAAGAGCATAATCAATCGAAGTGAACGAACATCATTTTGCAACCAGCACGGTGTCGGTGGTCGTCGCGATTTTGTGAACCTTCTATGGCTATGCAGTCAGATGTACGGGAGCAAGTGCTTGAACGCCGATTATACCTGTGCACGCGCCCTCCTGTTGAAAATGCCACTGAAAGCTGACCACGAGCATAGCGCTCGCAAGCCGCACCAAAGAAACCATTCCTCTCAACTTTATTTATTCATGTTCGCTCGTAATTTTTGAATTGTTTAACTTTCCTCCGGAAATGTTCTCCTTGAATTTCCTTGGTAGATTTAGAAAATAACAGAGACTTGAATGCAGACTTTTTAAAGTGCATGCCATGCTGCCACTATTCTTCGAGGCCGCCTTATTGTGGTCAAGCGTCTAGGGAGCAAGAGAGCTGCGTCATTGTTCGTCGCGGGTGCGAGTCTAAATGTATTAGACACGAATGCTGCGTCAATGCTGGATATGAACTCGGTTCTGGTCACAAGTCTCGCACTAAAAGCGATGCCCAAAATATGGCGGCCGAATATGTTACCCGGCAGTGATTTGAAAAGAGTTACCGAAAACGGTCGAAAGAATATTCCACGTCAAGTTTTTGTCGGGTGAAAACCAGACAGGCATAAACAATGCAAAATTTATCAAACACAACACTAGACTTTTAAGCAATAGCGATAAACTAGAACGCTTTTCAGAAGTTTCGTTTTGAATTCCGGTGTAGCGGGCCTCGTATGCACAGTTTGACGGCCTCAGAGCTTAGCGAAATAAAAAAACTAAATCTTCTTTTTTATTTTTGCATTTACGATAAAAAGTGTCTTACAGCCCTACCATGAAAATGCACTTTATCTTATATGAGTAAAAAGTCCCATATCACATGTTTTGGTAGTGTTTAAATACTGCAGTGTTGTAAGAGTACCTTTTTTTATTTTTGTTAGGCCATCAGAGACAAGGGAGCACCCCTGGACAACTGTTGGGGTTTCGTTGACCGCGCAGCATGCCCATATGCCGTCCATCGAAGAATCAGACGCCATACTTTTCTGGTCACAAGACGGTGCTCGTCGTGAAGCCCCAGGCTGTGATGTGCGCAGAAGGCATAATTTGTCAGCTGGACGAACCCTACAAAAACCTGGGGCATGTTTTTATTTTTTTAATATTAGAATGCGTAAACTGATCCCACTGGATCATATCCAAGCTTTTGTACTGAACGAAATACTTGTCCAGCTAAGCTGAAAGGCATCAAGAAATATTTTAATAAAACACATTTACTAACGTCTCCCATTTTACTTCTCAGATGTGCGTGTGAATATTGCATCTAATCAAATTACAGTGTTACTGTTGACTTCAGCATTGTAAAAGTAGCCTGTGTTGCGTGGCCTTCTATTGCAAGAAAACACTGTAGCACGAATGAGGCTGAAACTAGGGGGAGCTTAAGCCGAAAAACACACTTTCAGAAACACACAAAAGAAATGAAAAGAAGTGTAGCCAAGCAAAATGGTTTCATGTCATCCTCCAAGGCAGATACATACACTGCGCTCTACTGTTAATACGAACACGATAAAATCGCTTTTATTTGCAGTTTATTTCTTTGACAGCTATTGAGAGAGCTGAAAGTTGGTCGCTCAGATTAGTGCCCCAAACGAGCGCTTTATTCCATACCAAAAGGTTGCTGTCAGCCCCTCGAATTTAAGCTGAAAAATAAAAACAGGATATCGATTGTTCCTGCTAACAACGTCACGCAGTGTACATAAAAACCAGATACCTATCACAAACCGAAGCATACGAAGAAGAAAAAACTCATTTCATTCGGAAAACAAAAATGTAGAGACATAAATGGAGCACTCACTTTCGCTAATTTGCACTGTCTTGCCGCCTAAACCAAACAAAATATCTGTCCGTTTGCCGACTGCTTTAGTCTTTAGTCTTTAGGCACCATGAAAAGGCAGCAGCCCGTATTATGGAGGCCCGCGGTGCCGCGTCTATAGGAACATGATAATGTGATGAGTATGTACATGCAAGATGACGACGACATGGGTTGTTGGTATTGGGGAGGATGGCAGTCCGATTCGCAGAAGTCCAGATTTCGTGGAGGCGAATTGGGCGAGTGAGCAGCGAGCCAAGGGTATTTGGCGCGCCGTTCCATCGGTGCATGAAGGAGCCCCAGGAACATGATGGCGCCGTTGCTCACTGGGGTCCACTGGGGTCAAAGCATCAGGCACCAAGGAGGTAGCCCAGCCAAAGTAGAAGCTGCCGCCTCCGAGGAACCGAGTCCCAGGGCACAGATTGAGGCACCGCCGTCGCCAGGTGTGTCATCCTCTCAACGTCGTTGTCGCAATCTCGCATAGAAAAATCCAGCCCGCTGGCTTAGACTAGGCAGCACCTGTTCCCGCCGTTCAGGGGCCGTGAAAGGATTGCGGCCAGCGATTTCCCGAAGCAGCCAGAGGTTCTCGATCACCGTGAAACGTTTTCTTGAGGACGCCATTTAAAACAAATTCTGCGCAGCCATCTTAGTGCAGCGAGGTTCATAGCGGTCAAGCGCGCTCCCAAGCGTAAAAACACCATCTACTGAAGCTTTACTAAGAGTGGAACGTGCTTCCTAAAATAGCGAGGAAAGCGGAGCTGACGCTTCACGCTCAAATCTCAGAGCGGGTCGCGCATGCGCGATGGCGACTCCGCTCTCCATAGAGCGGAGCGAGAAAGCGAAAACGGTCTACTAAAACTCTCTATTGTGATCAGTGTTAACAGAGCTGAAATGATTAGCAAATATTTCTGATGTAGTTTGTGCAGCGACATCGTCTTAAACAATTGTCCGTGGTCTATTGGTTCTTGCTGTACGCAAATTGACGAAACGTTGAACCAAGTTCACACATTGGCATTTTAGTGTGATTGATTGCGTGGCTAAACCCCCTAGCCGCTTACCAAGAAAAACATGCTGGCGCCATCTATCTGGCAGCCCTGGAACTTTTTCGATAATAATAATTGGGGTTGTGTGGATATTTAAACAGCGTGCAGTTGGTCAGCCATTTCCAAGTTGCGACGAGTAGATGAGCAATTTAGCCAGTGCAGTACAACCGCTAGCCTGGGATCATTAACGTGCACCACGCAGTAGTGATACACGACAGCACGCCGGCACGATGCTCATCCAGATCGAAATTGGCAGGGGTAAAGATCGAGCTGGTGCTGGGTTCTGCAGCGCGATCTTTCGCTCCACGTGCTCCGAGCTGGTGCGCGCTAGCCGCGAGCCCGCTCGACCACCGATCTCCCAACCCAGGGATCAGCGTTACCCCGGATCCTGGGTTCTACAGCACCCCTGTTTTCGATTTTCGTGTATTTTACGCATTTTTTGTATTTTACCTTGGACTTGAATAAATTTTGACAATGCTATACTCTGTTTCACCTCGTGTTGTACCGCAGGAAAGGCTACAAGCGCGAGCTCCTTGCTCTAGGGCACATATCGGCGGCACAAGCTCTCGTGCAAGGGCAGCTACCAACGCTATAAGCTCGCGCTTCTAGCCTTCGCTGCGGTACAACATAAGCTGAAACGGAGTATAGAGCAACCATTTCTCATAGATGGTCAGTAGATTTGATCTATACTCCGTTTCATACTTAGCGTGCAACGCTGTCAAAGGTAGCGCGTAACTTGATCTATGGTTTTGTTTGCGCGAGAACGCGTGCAAATGATCGAGATCAAGCCCCATGCTCGCGCCAAAAGCTTTGACAGCGTTGCACACTGAGTATGAAACAGAGTAAAGAAAATACTGAAAAACCTTCAATCTGGCGATATGTAGATTGAAAATCTTCCGGGCTAACTTATGGTGGCGCTAGTGTGCTGGCGTGCTCTCTCTCTCTCTCTCTCGTCGTAAGTGATAACAAGCGGTTGCAAACAAAAGCGGTCGAGCACCCCCAAACGCAAACACGTAAATCAAGCTTTGAAGGTATAGGACTCATTACTGATTATTATTTAGTTTAGGTTAGATTCGATGGTGCAGTTGCCCCACTGAGCACGCGTGTTTGTACTACGTTAAAATTTCAACATAAACATTTTTGACAATGTCCGTCCTGACGTGTTAAATGTCTTGAGTACAGAGTGCGCACTAAAGTTACGTAATCAACTACACATTATCCGCGATACCTTAAAGCTCAGAAAGCGACAGGTTAGCATCAGCCCCTAAGTCGCACACCTACCATCATCAATAGACGCAACTAGAAAGCGAGTTGTTCAGAGTTCGAGCAAAAGCGGATGCCGTACGCTTATGTTTCACAGTCTGGCACCGTCCGCCGACATGAGGGAGAGGCGACTTCTCTCGGTCGGTTCTCAAGCCGCCACTAATGGTCTCGCCGTGCACGTCGTCGACTCTTATCTGCAGCGCCGAAGCTTCACGCCTCAGGAAAGTCGCTTGCGCACCTCGGATTGCCCCGCAGTTTTATTCCTCGTCACTCGACTAGGTCCAGAAGCACCTCATGCGTATACTCGGTGACGACGACCACCCTCCCGTACCCGTTTGTTGTATATTTGTTTTCTCCTTTTCTTCTTGCTTGTTTACATTTGTTACGATTTTTTTAAATTGTTTTTGTTTTCTCTGTCGCTCTTTATTTTAGAGCACTCGCTCTTATCTCTTCCGTTTCACTTAAAACTCGCGAGTCCACAACAGGTGCGAGACGCGCGGGAAAAGCGTCACCCGCATGCTTTCGCGCGCACACACACGGTCTGAAGCGTAGAAATACTGGTAAAACACTTTGCGCCGCATCTGTTGTCCCGTACAGACGTGTCGAATCGGAGGAACTGTCGAATCCGGCAGAGTGTTTTCGGCTCCGCACTCGGCGTTGATAGAGGGCGCGTATTAATGTGGCCTTGGCTGTGGTTGCTGTTGTTTTCAGTTAAAGGTGTGACGTCTGGCTAACGATATCTGACAAGTTGTACACTTTGACGATGCGCACATAGGTGCTCCGTTCGCGGAAGCGTTTGCGCATGCGTACTTCAAGTAATCAACATGTGCGCGATTTAATAACCGGAGGTTTACTCCATCAGTTTGTTTCGGTTGACAGCTCCACAATAAGCTCCTCGTTTGTTTGTTTTCTAATGGTATTACTATAAAGTTTCATGTGGCTCTTTCCGCAGGATAAACGTCACAACTTTCCGAAAGCATGCACCGCAAGGTGCGAGGTTGTCTGTGAAAGCAGTGGCTTCAAAAATGTTTTCCAATCAGTTTTTCAAGCTGAAGACAGGTGCAAAGAGATGGGCTTAAAGGGGCGGTGCAAATTGGTTTTTTTTTTCAGTTTAGACGAGTTTATTGGCACTAGTGGGACCCAAGTATACTCGCACGCAACGCCATTGATTAAGAGATTCCTTTGTTGCGGTGTAATTTCAAGGATAAAAGCGAGCGTCTTCTTTCAATCTCTCCTTCGCGAAACTTGATGACGTAGCGTGGGGGTTGCAGTGTCCCCAGTGACGGTATTTGAATGCAACTTATAGATTGGACCCGAGCATTGCGTGAGCACTCTATTTGGGCTCGTGATAACTGAAAGCTCGGCAAGCATTCGGGTACTGGCCCGTGTCCAATGACGACAATGGCCGAACCCTAACAATGTCTGGAACTCAGCGCATGCTTTTCGCGTTGCATAGCTCCGCGCGTAGCTACGATTAACATTGGCGGCATATAATGGGCTCCAAATCACGTGTCCGCTTGTTCTGGCTGCAAGTTGAGAAAAGTGAACGGTGCTCGTTTCTCTTTTCTTTTCATTTCTTTTTTCTGCGAAGTTTATTGCGTGGGGAGAAAACGAACGCGTGTGTCATTGGTCATGAACGCCAGGGATTCCTTTTAAGCGGTATTCTTGCAAAGCACAAAAGTTGTTGCACCGCCCCTGTAATACCTTTTTCCAGTTCCGTTTTCACTGGCTAAAAGCAGGAGTGCCTGCTGTGGTTCAAGATTTATATTTACGTGGGGTCACTTTGGCCGTAGACGAAACGTTGTGGATGCGTCGGCGATCTGTCATTTTGATTTTAATTATGAAGTCTATTTTTGAAGTTTTCGTAGTAAATTACAATCTTAACATGTTATACCCTATTCCGGCAATGGAGCTAATTGTTGACGGTAAACTAGGAGACCTTAAGCCCCTGGACATCTGAAGCCCTTGTGGACGATTACACTCGCAATCCATTTGCCGTCATCAATTGTTATTGAAACTGTTTAGCCGTTCACCTAAATCGGATAAGTTTGGTACACTTCCGAAGCTTGCACATGTATATCAAAGTCTCTTTTTTTTTCAGTGTTCATTTGCGGACATTTTGATGACGTTTTGCCCGTTCTGTCAGGGCGAACAAAATTTCTAAGTGGGGTATTTTAGCCTCCGATGCCCGTCATCACAGACCCGCAAACGATAGCTTCATTCTTCATCCTCCACGCGACCAAAAATATTAATACGCACAGACGATACAGCACAACGACCTCAGTGAACATCCTCACGTTTTGCCAGCTCGATAACATCTGCTATCCTATACCCACAGATAGATTTCTAGTCCCAATTTCCATAACAAATATACATGAAAAAAAAAGACTTTTAAAAACTAGCTCATATCTATCCGGTGGCCCTCGATGTGAATGAAAGAATCCTAGAGTCACTATTAGCAATTAGGAGACGCAGGGTACCAGGTGCGGCTAATTACGTTTTCACTGCCTGCTTCGTTGATGGCTAATGCCTTAATCTCGTTGGTTACGGAGCGATGAAAGGATGGCGGTTATTCGTCACGCCTTGCGTTCCCTACGCAGTCGGTGGCTATCGTGAATGACCAAAGTCAAAGCACGATTTGATCAAAGAAAGGTTATGTGCACAGGGAAATCGACATGACGTTTTATGAACACTCACATTTCTTCGAGTCTAAACATGTTCTGAGTGGTGATGCTGCACAGCAATGTTAAGCGGGTCAAATGCACGATGTCTGCCTCCACCAGACAACGAGCAAGAATTTGGGCAAAAGCACGCACAAATAAAGCAAAAACAAAAACTCGTATACAAGGAGGACACCAGACATGTACACGTTACCCCAAAAAAGTAACTAAATACCGTTACTCATTACTCGCTCAAAAAGTAACTAAATACGTTACTCGTTACCGATTCTCAAAAGGAACGCGTGAGTCAAAAGTAACGAGTTACTTTTCACGTTACTTTGAACACCAATTACGCAACTGTTTTTGTTTCATGGTTTACTGTTTTCTTTTTAGTAGTCGTTGCCCTTAAGCAGCAGCTTCCTGTCGAAGTTTTCATCGGTTATGTTTCCCCGCTTCCTTGAAAATACATTTCCAGTGACGCTGAAGCGTCGCTCTACTGACGCGCTCGAAGGAACGGCAGTGTTGTGCTTCAGGAAGAGCTAGTGAATATTCGGGAACTGCGCTTTCATTGAGGACAGCGGGTAATGGGTTCTGTGCCTTCCCGTGTTTGCAACCTCTGGGTTTACATTCGGTCCGTACCCGGTTCTAGAAAGTTCAACCAACGAACCTGATTGTGCTCGCTGGGTGAAGGACATTCCCAGCTGTAGAGTTCAGTACAGCAACGTTTATCACTGGACACGTCCGTCGAACTGTTCGAGTGACGTGTTCAGCGATATACGTTGCTGTATTGTCATACTGTTTATTTGTTTTTCGGGTTTTCCATCTGCCTTAGTCGCAATAGACACATACTAAGGCTAGAATAAAAATAAGGCCGTTTAAGTGGTGTTGTACACGTTACTCCTCAAAAGTAACGAGATACCGTTACTCGTTACTTGGCATTAAAAGTAACTAAATACCGTTACTCTACCTTTTTCTGAAAAAGTAACTAAATACGTTACTCGTTACCGAAAATAGTAACTAGGTACAAGTAACTCGTTACCTGTAACGCGTTACGTACATGTCTGGAGGACACACATGCACAATATTAATTGGGTGCCCTTTTGAATTATTTTTTAATTACAATCGCAGTTTCGATTATGTATATATATAGACACCCGTCACCAAAAATAACATTTCGCTCAGCATTCTCAATGAAAGGAGGCTTCACAATTTTCTTGGTTCTTACATCAGTGTTTGCGTAAAATTGGCGGGTGTGTCATTGCCTGTTGAAATCGGATTGTCAACTCGAGTTCCATAAGACGCTAGGGAATTTGTTATATATACGGAACGTGTAAACGACGAAGAATAGAACAGCGTTTATTCTGAGATTTCGGCATTCCAAATCGCACAGCTCTGTAACATGTTACAGAACATGTTGCAACAGTTTTATGAGGAGCGATAGTTATAAAACTGTTTGACGCAACTGTTTTCTAACGTTTGCGTGAGGCCATTAATCGAGAATCTAAAGTACTGAACGTTTATTTTGCTACGAGCGAAGCTTGGGCTTGTTTGTTGATTATAGCTAAAGCAATAAATATAGCGCACAAAAAACAAGAACAAGATTTTCCTTTTTTTTCCTCGGAGTTGCCCAAACTTATTTTAAAATTTAAACAGTTTATTGAGTCATTCTTAGCAACCATGACTGCTTCTCAATGTGTTACGAAGTGCCATACATTTCCGGACTATATTCCGCATCCGGTGAATATAGTCCTCAAAATTAATTTAAAAACGAAAACCTTTTTTATATATATATATAGATAATCCGCAATCGGTGCATGTACCACACATAATGCCTAGTACCCCCCCCCCAAAAAAAAAAAAAAATAGCATACACAGCACACACTGACATATGCCTGCTTTATTAGCTAACAAAGAAGCTTGTGTCGTACATAAATCATCATTAACCTACTCTGCCATTGACATAATCCGTCGCGTCTCCTCACAGTGAACGATCTGGAAAAAGCGAGTCCCTGCGTAGATAGTCCGCGCCGCGTAAAAATTTGAACTTTCAAGCATGTGCAGGGTGAGGCAGTAAACACTAACACATATGGCAGGCCTTGCAAAATTTGAATTCTAAGCATAAGTACCTGAAAGGGATCGCGAACGTAGTTTCGCAAAACGTTTCATGTCTCTATTTTTTGGAGCTCAAGTTAGAGGTGGTAAAATATTAAAAATAGAACAAAAATGGCGGCCGTGCATTTCCTCATGGTCTTAACCGGTTGTTCGTCGTCGTTTGTGAGCACTCTCCCAGGTGGTCATTTTTCATATATTTCGTTGAAAGCACTATATATCGCCATTATCTCGCTCATCACCAGCATGTACTCTAAATCCTTAGCGTGTTTTTTTTTGTTTTTGTTTTTTTGTTTTGTTTAGCAAGCTATTTGGGAGTCAACTCATAAACCAGTGTGCAGACGACAAGGAGGCAGGCCGGTAGAACTATGGGAAGTAGGAAATACATGGCATCCGATTTTACTTCACTTTTAATATTCCCCGTCTCCGAGTTGAGGTCTAAAAAAAAAAGTAGGCATAAAACTTCTTGCGAAACTACGCTCCCGTACTTAACTTCAGGCATGTATACTTTAAAATTTCAATAATGCGAGGCGTGCCAAATGGGTTGGTCCTTATGGCCGCACCCTGTATTGTCCGCGGACCACAGTGCGGAAAACTCGGCACGTGAAATAATGGGGAATTTTAGCAAACCGTTACGGTGTTCCCTGTGATTTTAAGCGCGCGCCCGGAACGATACCGTTACCGCGAGGCACGCGCTTAAAAGCATGCGAACACGGTAAAGGTTTGTTTAAAGTCCCTATAACAGCAGAAATGTAAGAAAACCGCCACTCTAAGATAACTGGAGTGCCTACTTTCCCACAAAGTACTCGGTAGTCCCAACTGCTGCAATCAACAAATTACAAAATAATATGTGTTTTTTTTTTTTTAAGTTGAAACGCTTGAGGTTTATCATTCACCGAGCTCCTTGTGTGGGTTGAAGCGATTGGCACTCACGTGTGTATGGCGGGAAAGTAGACACTGCAGATATTTTTTAGAGTGTACGAGTTCGCATGTTTTGTGTCATCTAGCAAAAGACAAACAAACTGTAGGTGACTGCAATATACTGGTGAAAGTAAGAGCTAAGATTAACCATGCGCAAGGCCTATATAAAGCAGGCACGTATCCAGGGGGAGGCCCATGGGGCCTGCCCCCCCCCCGAAATCTTCCATTTTGCTGGGTCCTCCTCTCCCCTCTCCCCCTCATACAGCATTTTGTCATGGGTAGCCCCCCCCCCCCCCCCCCGAAACAAAATCCTGGCTACGTGCCTGATATAAAGTCCAACAAATATTCGTATAGCGTAGTAATTGCCATTCCCCACATTGAACAATGAAAGCCGGCAGTGATCGCTCCAACCCCAAGAAGAGAATCAAGATAATTTGGATGAAATCCGTTTATTTGCTACTCATTTTTTCCCATCTAAAGATCACCCTCGGGGCGCATTTTAACCCTGATAGGCATCTAATCCCTTACGCGCCTAGAATCCGATCGCGCTTGGCTAATCCCTGCCCGAGATCCTAAAAAGAAACCGCGGCAGCAGCAGGAAACCGCGCGCCTATAGGTAC
Source organism: Ixodes ricinus (assembly GCA_037355805.1). Classification (NCBI taxonomy): domain Eukaryota; kingdom Metazoa; phylum Arthropoda; class Arachnida; order Ixodida; family Ixodidae; genus Ixodes; species Ixodes ricinus. The sequence goes on along the minus strand of JAZHYW010014489.1, from coordinate 50,832 downwards.
GTATACCTGGAAGGAAACACACGAACCTCCACGAAAGTTTCGACAGACGACACTCCGCACATGTCGTTCTTTTCGGAACCACCGCGATGGTATCGCGACCTGCCACAGCTGCGCATGTGCGTCGCCTCCTCCGTCTGCGAGGAAAAGGGCGACCCCGTGAGTTTTTCGGGTCCCTATACTCAATTCCCAGCATGTACCGTCCGTTCACCCCCAAGCCGACAGTGAGGTGGAAGCCACGTCCACGTTCGCCGGCCCAATCAACAGGCTCCCCTTCATCACCCGACACCGCTCTCTGGGGCTGGATGTGCGGACAGGGAGCCTGATCACGTGGCAAAAGATACGCGCATGATTGGTCCAACCAGCAAGTAGCTTCCACCGCAATGTCAGCTTGAGACTGAACCTTTCCACCTTAAAGACGGACCGCGACGGACGCTTCCAACCATCCCGGTCAATTCATCGCTGACAACGAGTCATGTGACTACAGGCCCTGCTTGTTGCTGTACTCTGCCCACGTGACACTTACTCGGCCTGGGAATTGGCTCCGGTGGCTCGTGGCCTTCCTCCGCGGTCCATGATAGAAAGCGAAACGACGAATACGGATCGCCTCGTCTCTTCCACTGTGTGTAGTCGATTCGAGGAGACGGCCTCGTCCATTTTCCATGGCCGTTGCACCCGTGTGTCGACCGCGACACCCGAGCCCCTGGACGGTATTCCCCTCCATCCGTTCTTCTGCTGTGTGCCCGCGTAGGGTGACACACACGTAGGCGCGTTTACTCTGCGAGCCGCCCCTCTTTAGGCTTCATTACGGTGCTCTCCGGTTGGCTGGCTTAGGTGCGCGTCGCGCATGCGCCACGGGAGTGTTCGGTATACCTGTTCGGAGAAGCGCGTTCTTTCAAGAAGTGCCGCCATGTTTGAGAGACAGTCGTGTTTACGCGTATTTACACCCTGGCGGTGTTGAGATCCAATGACGCGGGGCGCGCTTAGCTGTAATTAGAAGAAAACGCGAACACGTGTTTTCTTCTTTTTTTTTTGAGTGTCACTAGTGTGTGTATTCGTGGTAACGATATTAGACACTTACGAGCGCGCTGCGGAGAACAGTAAAGCTATACGCTTCGTCTCCTATATATCATCGGAGCTCAAGTCGTGTCCCGGCATCCGCCATGTCTGCAACAACGCCAAGGTCGGAAACGCTAATACAACTGCAGGATCAAAGTGTACAGTCGCGGACGATATAACAAGAATTTCGTGCGAGCGCGAGGCAACGAAGACCTCCAGTGCTTTCTAACGGAAGAAAGCTGAGTTATCATCGAGGCTATCGTCGCGGATGGAAAAGGAAGAGGTTTCATCAGCGATCTTGTGCCACAAACAAAAGAATGGACGAACGTCCAGAAATCAGCATCGACAGCGACAGCAGCGAGCGACAATGTGTCAGCGTGGCATCTGGCTAGCGCGAGAGTGCCTCGCCATCGGGAGGGAGTCGGCAAGACCACGCTGGGCTCCTTACCTACTACACCCGGCATCTCGAATATTCGACCGAGCGACCTATAGAATGTTCGGGAGGGAGCTAGGGCGAGACTGACCCGGCAAGGTCCTGCTGGCCTCCTTATCTTTTTACACTCGAAGGAAGAGTAAACTCGAATCTTCCAGAACTATACGGAGCAGTGTTTCTTTTCGGTCATGCACACGCAGCTGTATTGTGTGAACGAATGGTATTTTTAGCGGCAGTTCGACCCTTGTCGTTATATTCTCCCCTTGGTCGGCGGCAAGCGATTTGCTGAGTCTTCACCAATAGTAGTACACTCTTAAAAATGTCTGTACGTCTACTTTCACGCACACTACTCGGAGAGCCAATCACCGCAACTTACGGAGGGGCTGAGCGAATGACGATGCCGAGACATATGTTTAGGACCAAAAACCGCAGTCTGAGTTGTGACATTAAGCAATGCAAAACGTCACGCTTGCATTGCTTAATGTCACAGCTCAGACTGCGTTTTTCGGTCTAAACATATGTTTCGGCATCGTCATTCGCTGAGTTGCCTTCGTAAGTTGCGGTGATTGGCTCTCCGAGTGGTGTGCGTGAAAGTAGACGCACATACATTTTTAAGAATGTAGTGCTGGGTGTTATAAAACAAAAACCTCCCGTCTTCATTTCTATCGCGAAATTATTATCAAACGCCCGAGAGCTGATCTCTCATCCAGCTGACCCGGTGGATTCAGCCACGCTTAATTTAGCCTTTCGCCACGGACCGCCTTCATATTCGGCAAAATCAACATTTTCTCAGCAAAAACAAAAAAACAAAAAAACGTTGAGGAAAAATGTTGCGACAAACAAAAAGCTGTACAGACGTTGAAACTTCGATAATGACTGAGCTTTCTTCTGACATAGATAGCACGCCAGGCCTTTGTAAGCCACGCACTCGCCTTCCAATAACGTCCACGACTGTACCTATATAAAACTTTCCAGCGCTTATCACCCGGGCAAAACATGCCACGTGGGAGTGGAATCATGCGCGGCACCCGATATTTCCAAGAAGGGAAGTTAGTGCGCATGCTCGGGACCCTCCCCACAGCCCAGTAGACAAAGACGATCGAGGAGACAATTATTGGAGTGGTCCAAAAGTGACAGCCTCAGAAAAACAGGGCGTGGCGGATCCTTAGCTCCTATCACTCCGGAGCCAATGAGCGCACAGCATGAGCAGAAAAGAATGACAAAGAACGAACCACTAAACAAAAAGCCACGCCTTATGCGCCGCGGAAGTTCTAAGTGACTGGGGCACAGTAACGTTGGCGGCTATACAACAACAGGCCGAAGCTATACGAAACTCAGACGTCGGTATGGAATCAGCCTCGAAAGCTAAGAACTCGTGCGTGCATTTCTTGTATCGGTGCCGATGATAATGCAATTTAGTTGTGTGCACGGAAAACTCGCAATCGTTTTGCCGATTGGTTATCCAATGTAGTGCACTGAAGGCACCGTGGATAGCAGAAAAACATAAATCACGCATGGCGGCAAAGTTAACAAATGTGGGTGCAGCAGTAAAGCCAACTGCTATAGATGGCTTTTGCGGATGAACCGGAAGTATCGGTTAATAGGGAGTAGAGCGTTTTCGAGCTCAGATGAGGATATACCTAATGGCGGTACGATGCACACACATGGCGCCGAAGGAATATCGGGTGCCGTTATCGGAACTATCCGAACGATCTACTAAAACTCCCTTATCTCCAAACAATGTGCGTAAACTCTTCATAGAATAAAAAAGACAATAAAAATAATTTCTTAGGCTACGGTAGACGTGAGCAGTTTGCGTGTTTTGGTGCGAACGCCAACTCCACGTAAGCGTTTCCGTTCGTCTCGTAACACCGTTTTGTCAAGCGGTGTGCCAAAACTTCCATATTTCGAGGGAACAAAGCGAAGTATTGGCACACTGCTCATCATAGACTCCTTTCGAAATACTGCCCTCTGTTGTCAGCTGTGGAATCCCTGCACAATGGCGGACTAAAACCGCAACGTCACGGCACACTTGATGCGTTTGGTTGGAGTAGAAGAAAAATCAAAGCCGTTTACAACTCCCTGTAATGCCGAATTGGAGCTCAGCTCTTGAGGAGAAGGAGGGAAGGGTACTGAGGGGAGTCCCCAGGTCACGTGACCTGGGGGGGTCACGTGACCTTACGGTTGCGCTGCCGGAAACAGGCGCCTAAGAGCTGCGCTCTAAAAGCACACCCACAGAAAAAGGTGATGAGCACAGTGACGTTGCACATTCCACGTTGTTTGATTGGCTCGTTGGATATTAGCTTTGGCCGCGCTCCGACGTTCACTATCATACGGAATGACTTGCACGTTTCACGACGTCAGTCGTTCTGCCATTGCGCAGTGGTTCCGACCTTCTAATAATCGGCACGTGAATTCCGAAAGGGGTCTATAGGGATATTGGCGGTGCTATTTAGGAAATGGGTGGTATAGTATGAAAATCAGAGTTGGTTTTGTTAACGCATAACCTAATTCTCCGTTTCGTATTCCTGGCGCCGCGAACCAAAACGTGCATATCATCCTGACGGAAAGCACTATCCGCACGCTTTAACGCATCCAAAGAATCGTCAGAGAATGCCGAAAAGATCGGCACAGGGCAGACAAGGTCCAGGGGTGAGGAGACAAAAGATCCAAGAGGAGAACGCACACAGAGAGCGCGCGGCAGAACACCGAAGTCGAGTGTAAACTGAGGTCCCAGGTTTTTGTGTGCGCTGGGCACTCACTCCAACTCGGCAGCAGCCGCGCCACCAAACACGCGGCGGTCTTTTGCAGAGGCTAGAGCACGCCGACGCCGCCGACGCCGTCAGCGCCCTCAGTGCAGCATTCTGCGATCCTCGACCGCCGTGCAAGTCTCACACGCTTAGGTGTTTGTTCTCGCCGAAATTCCTCGTCGATTCTGGAAACGAGTGTCTTGCTTTTCGGGAAAGAAAGCACCTGTCGACTTCCATACGGGTAGGTGCCTCTTTGGGCGAAATTGGCTGTTCCTGGTGGCCCAACCAGGCCATATAATCGCTGTACAAACATGGCTATAGAGAATATTACAAGAGTCACCTTATGCGCGCTAATAAATTTGCGAAGAAAGCAACTGGGGGGGGGGGGTCGGTGACTAAGTGGACTAGCGCACACCAGGGGCCTAAGCTGGACGCTTGGCGAAAGCGACGGCGAGAAATCTGGCGGCCGCGATTGGCCAACGCCACACGACCTTGGCGCCGGCCAATCATAGCCACCGAATTTCTCGCCGACTTTTCCGCCAAGTGTCCAGATTAAGGCCCCAGCTCGAAGCACGTGGAGCGAAAGCTTGCGCTGCAGAACCCAGGATCCTGGGTTCAATCCCCACACCTGCCCGTTCCTATCTGAATGAGCATCGTAGCGGCGTGCGGTCGTACAACCCCAAGCTAGAGGTTGTACTGCACTGTCTAAATTCCTCATCTACAACAGGGAGACTCATCGCCCGTTGAGGCAGACTAAGTTCTAGGCTGTATAAACATACACACAACCCAATTTCGTTTTAGAGAGCAACCGCATGCGCAGTTGCTCTCCTCCGCGCAATATCAGACGCCTGCCATGCGCCCACAACACAGTTAGTCGGCTTTTTTTCTTATTTTTTTGTCTGATTGACAAGCGTTGAAGAAGGGTATTCGCGACTACAACAGTCTATAGGTGGCGCCACTCGTTTTCCAGAATGGCGGTTATAGTGAGGGTTGGAGAGGCGTGCTGGTATACCATTTGCTGAGCCTGTCTAGTGTGCTCGCTTCACTGAGCGACACAAATTATTCCTGCTTCTACGAGGAAACTTCACTCTAAGAAATGCCTGCAGGTCTACTTACCCGCAAAAACCCTTCGAAGAGCCAATCTCTGCGGTCTACAAATCAGCTCAGCAAATGATGAGGCGGAACATCTGTTTAGAACTCAAAATGAAGTCTGCGCTGTGGCATTACGCAATGCAAGCATGACGCTTTGCATTGCGTAATGCCACAGCGCAGACTTCATTTTTAGGTCTAAACGGGTGTTCCGCCTCATCATTCGCTGAGCTGATTTCCTAGATCGCAATGATTGGCACTTTGAGTGTTGTGCGGGTAAGTAGAGGCGCAGGCATTTCTCTGAGTGTTGGATGTTAGTCCCGCAGCTCACCGCTTTCTCCTGAAAACAAAAGCGGCGTTTAGCGTAATATTTAAGCCAAGAGGCTCGTTTTAATTTAGGAACAAAACCGTTACTAACTTCTATTTTGGATTGAATTTCTCGATACAGGTGTTGCTTTTGGTTTTTCTTCTAATTCAAGATGTGCCTCACAGAGTAATTATTAAGCTAAAGAAATGATTCGCGGACACTTTACTTTGTGACACGCGTGTCCGATCCCGACACTTCAAAACATTTTGCAGAGTTCAGTGTCCCTTTGAAGAGAGGGTCTTTCATATACCTAAGAAATATCAGAATATTGTATATGTCGGAAAAATAAGAGCGGATATTTCTGTGTTCTTGCTGCTTTTTCTCTCTCAGGTAATTGTCATGTAAAATAATAAACTGCGGGCCCTTCAAAGGTTTTTTTTTGGCATTTGGATTATCAATTGCCTTAGCATTTATTCTAAGCAGAAGAATAACAAAATCAAGCCAAATTTTACCAAATATCGCCACAGGCACACAAGTTTAGAATATGTTCACAAAACGTATAAATTAAGAAACGCTGTTCTCACTACAAAAACCTAAAAACGGAATTTGAGTTAGACAACAAAAGTGTGTGGGTTTTCTTTTAAGACAACACGTGACGAATAGGACTTTTTTAACCCATTGTTTATGTCAATCTTGATAACGATGTCAGAGTTTTTCATATGCCAAAAAGGAAACAGTGAGACCTTTCTGTAAATACTATTATAGTTAAATGGCGTATTATTTTGATTTTGGTGTGGCCTACATTACCGCAATTTGTAGTAATTTGTCCAATTGAGATATTTTATTACGTAGTTTTTCGAGCTGTAATATAATGTGTTGCTTATGATCTAATTTCAAACGCGCAAACAACTATGGCAATTCAAAGTTGGAAAATTTTCATCACTGGTGCCAGTTGCAGTATTTTTAATTAACAAGTTATAAAAAAGAGCCTAAAATAAATGAAAACATTCTAGCTAGTCTGATAAATACGTGTAAAATGACAATAATAATGAGTAACGCAGGTGCTATCAAAGTCGTTGACTTTTGAAAATTGGCCAAACTTCCAAATTCGCCGCAAATCCTTCTAAACCAAATGCCCCAAAATACAAAATTTTAGTGTTGAGTGCTTCACGGTGTTTGTGTTTGTTTCCAATGCTTATTTCTGGGATGCGTATGTACCCAAGGGACACTATTTCCTAGCCAAACTGAAAATATATATTTAAAAAAATTTAGTGTCTTTCTTTAAACGTTAATCTGCGGTTCCGTCAAAAGGAATTCAACAAAATTTATTTAAGAAGGAATTCTAAACAATGTATGTAAGAAGGAATTCTAAAAATTTAAGTGGCCAATTTTAACTATGCTCGTTTTTACCTCAAGAACCGCAGTAAAAAAAGTACGGTTTCGCGCGGAGCGTTACTAATTTTCCTCTTTATGCTGAGAATTGAGATATATGTTGGTGCATTTTAGATTAGATACATGTTACCTTATCAACACATACACGTTTCAAACGCCAAAAGCATCGCTTCTGCCTCCGACACTCAAATCTTGTAAGAACTACTTCGCGCGGCGTATGAACATTGAGCAAAACATCCTTTTTTCCTGAGGTGCAAACGGGTATAGGAGTTAAATAAGTTATCAAAATAAAGTCTAAAAACATCAAAAAGTTTAAAAGAAATTCAATACGATTCCAGAAAATTTTCAACAGAAATTCAAAAGAATTTAACTACAGATTTTTGTAAGGGATGTCTCATTTAACGGGACTTGTCGTAGATGGCATACTGTGCGGATTTTGCGTCGTGCTTTCACCAGCAGAATCTGGGTTTAACGTGACGGCGTAATTTAAGCACCTGCTCTTGCGTACAATATACGAAAAGTCTATTCTTTCCAGAAGTAGGAAAGAACTGCTCGCGCAACGGTGTATCGAGTGCATCGAGCGATAGGCACAGGGAATGGGTCGGCATTTTATGCCCTGAAAGGCCCTGACAAGGAACACGACCGTTTCCTCCAAGCACTTCTAAAAGGCGTACCTGCTTTCAGTTAATTACGAAAGCAAATAAGGAAATGGCTGCAGCATTTTTAATAACACCTGTCGTTCCATCGTGAAGTGATCTAAGAACGGACAGTTTTGGCATATGGCGAGTCGCGTCGATGCGTTTAACGGCGCACAGGTATAAAATACTGTATAGATATCAATATTTACTTCAACAGAGCAAGAAATAAAAACCCTAAACCCCCGATGGCGTTATTATGCAGTTCTTGCATAGCGCACAGGCTACTGCACGGCAACGCTATGGTGTGCGCTGAAACTAATGCTTCAAAGATGCAGCCCGAACTTCTGGTTGCAATGCTTCACCGTGTGGTAGCCTGAAGTTACGCTATTCTAAAAACTGCCTATTTGTAACCATGGCGCAGGATCATTACATGTTGCGATGCACTACCTTACAAAAAAACTCTGGTGCTTTTCTGATGAAAGGCTGTTGAAAAAAGTCATCAGAGGCTATAAAATGTAAACAGCTTTTCATCTGAGCTTCTCAAGCTTTTCTGTTGACTTTCTTTTCAACATTGGCCCACTTTTTATTAGAATGTCAGAAAACTTTAGTTCGCTTCCAAGATGTTTTTCTTTCTAAATTTCAGTTGAAAAGCTAGAGCTTTCCAATGAAAAAACTACAGCCTTTTAAAAAGAAACAAATGCTTTACACCCTAGCTATTCATTCGACAAATTTTTGGAGGCTTACTACGGCTTCCCACTCTGCTCCAATTAACTTCCGCATCATAAAGTGTAAAAAAATACACGCGTTTTTTATATGTTGGTATTTGTTAAAAAATGGTTTTCCTGCGGTATTGGAACGCACAACACACATGCCACACATACACATTACAAACAAACACAAACACCATGAATCATTAAAAACCTGAATCACAGTCCCATTGATTATATAGCCCATATTTTGAAGGTTAATCATATGGCCGGTGACGCACCTGGGCACATATGAAAGTTCCAAGTATCCGATCTCCTTCTCAAAAGTCTGTCAAAGGAAAACAGTGCAGCAAAGTTCGTGGACTCTATCTCTTACTAAAAGGCGTTGGTACAACTAATAATATTTGGGCGCAGTCGCTAAAATAACATTCACAAAAACCGGCTCCTGGAAGGAATGTTATCGCTTCTCTAATAGCACCACTCAGGACGAAGCGAATCAAGGCAGTTGCTCCACCATAAAATAGTCATATTGCTTTTCTTTACCAGTTGACTAGTTTAATAAGCTAAACAAAGTCGCTATAGTCACAGAGTAAGAAAGGCAGGGCGTGTCTTTCGAACGCCTGGCCTTCAGCACGTGACCCATGCCTTCCATCGTGCTTTGACTGCGCGCGCGCGCGCGCTCGAAATGCGCGATTCGCCGAAGCATTGACACCAACAGACACCCTCATTCAAACCAACCAGGATAAAAAGAAGGAACATTCTTTTTTTATTAATATCATTTAGGTAATACTGACTCCGACAAGTTAGGCTGTGCCGAGAAAGCGTAAAATCGCAAAATACCCGAGCAGAGATTATTGGGGCCGATAAAAGCGCACTCGCGAGTCCAAACGGGGAATTTCTCTGCGAAGAGTTTTTCTTTGGCTTGACTTCAAAAGCGCATATCCGCCCAGGAAGCAGATTCATCATCTCGCTCCCACCCGTACGAGCTCTCCAACCTGTTTCCACACTTCTCCGAGTTTTACGACGAGCAGAAATTTATTATATATTTTTAATTGTCATTTATAACAGCTCCTTCTATGCCTTACTCTCGTAGCCCTACACTTCGTTGCTTCTTTTTCTTTTTTTTACTTTTTTGTTTTTGAAAACGTTTCAGGCGTGAATCTTGCGCGGTTGGGAAGTTGAGCAACTTGACCTTGAAGATATCCCAGAAAACGCTCGAGAAAAGTTGATTAAAAGACAAGTTCTCGCCATTCAAGAATTTCGAGATAATCTCGATATTCGTGATACTGGAGGCCAAATATAGACGATTTAAGCGTTTTTACCCAAATACAAATTCGCTTCAGTCTCGACTTCCGGTATTCGATATCATTTATCGAATTTAAACAGACACTGAACTCCCAAAAAAGGACACACGTGCTGCAAAATAAACTCTTCGCGGCAAAAAAAAAAAGAAAAAAAAAAGAAAGGGTTTAACTTATTATTTGCGTGATTCATTCAAAAACGCATTTTAACTCAGTCGCGACACTCATTTTGAGTTTGCGACGTGCTTGTATTGTGCTATTTTATTTCGGGGCGACGTACCGGAAGAGATAGATGTACGTTTATTTTATAACATAGGCCTAAAATTAAAAAAGCAATGTATATAAAATATTGGTTGGAATTCAGTCTTTTTAAGACGCGACTTCAAAACATGAATAATATTTGTAATTGACGCGGGGAAGTACCAGAATCGCTCCTAACTCAAAATATGTCTCGCGACGTAATTGTGGTACTAATATCTTTTTTGTTTCGTGAAAAGGTCATTTCATGGCATACATGTCCTACCCAAACTTTCAATAATTTTTTTTTTCATTGACAAGTGTGTTTTTTATAGTTTTCATAAGTGAGCTTACGAGTCACGACTGATATTTGAGTTCTGGAAGTGTCGTTGCTAATGGCAAACATACGGATAGCTCAGACCAGGGCCAGGCGATTTCTGCAATGTCTCGAAGGCCTTACCAGCTTCCTAAGCTTTGGAAACTTAGTATTATCATATTATGCAAACGTTCGTTCGTATCTAGCGACTAAACTTTCATAATACAAAATATTGTCTTTTTTATTTTTTAAATGGTTTTACTTTTTTTTTGCTGATGAAAGCGGGCGGGCGTTATTTTGTAACCCATTTTAGGTATGAGCAGTTAAGCAATCGTGACTTAAATCTGACAAACCTGCGTTTCTGGCCTGCTTCTTATAGGAAACTCATCTTAGGAAGGTATACGCACGCTTGCGTTTCAGCACCCAGCAAGGCCTTCGATCGATTGGCGTCATATAGAGTGTTTCAATCAAAACCGCCCAATCCCTGGTCACTTCGTAGTGCTCTTTCCAGCAAAAGAAGGGGTTCAAAACATGACTGCCCCAATTATGCTCACGTTGCCAAAACCAAACTCGTCGTTCCTGAGAATAAAAAAAAAAAAGAAATCTAACGATACGGGGGATTTATAGCAATGAAGTATAGTTGGAAAGTATGCTTCAAGGTGTACGAAATGTAGCTCAATTATCTCTTCCTCCCTTTCTCTCTGAATAATCCTTGCCTCGCCTCCTCTCGCGGAGGTGTCTGATCACTCCCTCATTCGATGCTGCGCGCCCCCTGGGTGGCATCGGCGCGAAGCTTCCCGGTTGCTACATCGGTTTGTGCACCGACCCCTTTCTAGACGACGACAGGGTCGTTCGTATAGCGCCGAATCTTCGGCCCCACAAAGGAAGTCAAAGCGGGGCGTTAGTTAATCACACAAGTGGCGCGTCAGCGTTCGGCCGGGGCTCGCATTTTCACTACTCGTACATCGTACAAAAGACACGGTCTGCAGCCATGATGACAGAATTATCCGCGGACACAGCCCGAGCTTTGTACATGCTTCGAAAATGTCTCAAGACAGTTTTTTATATGACCAAAGTTTTTCTTTAACGATACCTTCCACTTTCCCGAAGTGAAAAGGAGTCCGAATATGTTGTCAAAAAGCTGCGCTAAAAAAAAAAAAAAATATTGCTTTTTTTTTATTGGGATTGGGAGGTTTGTAAGCAAATTGAGACACTTATGTCGTTCGTTTCTGGAATTCTGTCACTGTACTCCGTTTCATCTCATAGACTACTTTTTCCGGTGCTTATCACCCGGACGAAGAATGCCGAGTAACTGGGCTGTGGACGCGTGCGCGGCGTCTTATAATTCGCGAATAAGGGCTACTGCGCATGCTCCGAACGCGTTCCACAGCCCAGTGGGCAAAGATGGCGGCCCACAGAAGGCGGTTGTTGCACAGGTCATTAGGTCAGAGCGGTGCGAAAAGCTCGTTTGCAACACAAACCACAAACGCACCGACTAAAAACACGATGTCGGGACACATACTTCGCGCATGATTGAAGCAAATGTTGGCGGTGACACACACGTGAAAAAGGCGGTTATCTGGCGCGTTCCGCGAAGCTCGATCGGTCGTTAGTTGAAATGGCGTATAGTTTGGACCAGACTTCCTCAAATGAGATTATGACTCAATATGTACTGAGTAAACTCGCCCCAAAAGTTTAATGTTCGTCCATCGACAGCTTCTCGAATGACATTTCAGAATACTTGACCATCAGTGGCTAGTACCGCCCATCTCGCCACGTAAAGCAGAAAAAAGCATCTGATCGAATCACGTTTTAATAAACCATCACGTCACAAAACTATTTGCTCGGTGAATAAATGGCAAAAATGAAAATTAACGCAAGAGGCATAGAGACCGGGGAGAGAGAGAGAAACGGAAAGAGAGACGAAACTGAAAAACGACCATCCGACTCCAAACTTGGCGGACTTGCCGCGCCATCTATCGGCGGAAGCTGGGACTGCTCACGTTCCCCCGCGGCCTATCCTGATCGCCGGTTGTTGCCTCCTTTCTGTTCGCGGGCGATGTAGGAGCTTCTCAAGAAACTGATGAGCCTCACGTCGTACTTAGAACATAAACTGCACTGCAGATTTTTATACAGTGAGAAAACTTGCGAAATAAATAGAAATGCATACGCTTGAAAAACTCGCAACCCATTTCTGCGCTATGAAACATTACATTGATACCAGTGACGCTGAGTACGGTAAGTAAAATTTCAGGATGATACTTTTTTTATTGACTTGTTTTTTCATTGACTTGTTTTATTGACTTTTTAGTGCAACTATCACGGAAATATATCTGGTAAAAAATAACTTCCCAATGCAAATTTTAATTAAACTGCATCTCTGCTTGTTGATTTTCATACTACATAGGATTGTAGAATCGGTTATATTTACAACGTTAAATTAAATACTATTGCTGGTAGCACACTTCATATAGTCCGGTTACATATTGTACGCGCAACACCGCAAAGCCGGTGGGCACGCTCTATATTTTCACACTCGCTACTAATAAACCATTAGACTCGGTTTATAATCGAAAATTAAAGTATCAGAAAGTTAGGATGCAAACTACCTGGTAATGAATGAACAGAAGATTGGGGGCGCGCGAATATTCGAGTTCATAATTAAAATTGAATAATGACTATCCCAATAATTCGATTCGACTTTTAGAGTCTTACTATTCGTGTTTCCACTTAAGTCCAGACGTCGAATATTTTCCCCTCTGGCACGAAGTACGGTCGATTCATGGACAATGCTTTTATGGTGAAGTAGTCCTCACAATCTTGTGTTGATTCTAAATAAAGTATAATTTCAGAAGCTTTGACTAAAAAACCATTGCGACAGAAAGTAATTCGTTTGTCATGTTCCTTGAACGAATCAGTCATGTTCCCAGCTCCTTTTAGGGTGCGCTAGACGAAAATCTCTAAACCACACATGTCGCCACTTTGAACTCACGTTTTCTGCACCACTTGCAGCCAGCTCTGTGCACTGTTCTCGGTTGTTGCGTCCCTAATATGACAAGTGATTATCCAAATACAAGAAGAGTGATAACTGAGCCGGCCTCTTTCGCTAACCCACCACTCACCATGGCCTCAAACGACGTGCCATGGCTTTAATAGGTGACGCAAGACGTCACCCAATTCAAACGGTTCAACCATATCTATCTTGTCATTCAGCACGCTGCGCACGTAGATGGGTGGAGAGATCCGTCAGCTGTGTCTCAGGTTTGTTTGTGGTCATTAACACCGTTTTTATTCATGCTAGACTCTCTCCGTTCCGCGTGCCTTGCTGGAGATTCAGAAAGCCGGATTAAGAGATTTCAGGGCCCTGGCTTGAGGTTGCCTGTGAGGCCTTCATAATGATGATGATGGCGACAGCGAGGACGATGATAATATGACTGGATAACAGAGTACATTTTGAAAAGCCTAAGTTATTTTTATATACTTACTTCTTTTGCATTTGTACCTTTTTTGAGCAATGTTATCGCCCAGGAAGGAGTCAAATTCTGTGATCACTTTATGTGAATTTATATTTATATAGGTGAACGCAACTCGGCAATTTAATGCCTGTCATGACTCGCTTTCCAGTAAGCCTTCCAAGTTTGAAGTTCCGAACAAACTCTTTGCCTTTATAGTCGGCGCGCTAAACAGTATTCTGTTCTCTGCAGCATATGATGGCGGATTACTAGGTGATCCGTAGCAGACGTTAGCGTGTTGTAGTCACCGAGAGGGACGGTGCAGACGGACCAGCATCTTTACCAGTTGCTTTTGCGTGATCTATGGATTGAACTCGGTAGTCAGTGTCTAGACTTGTGAATGATCAAGGTGGCAGAGTCTTTATTGAATGAGGACAACTAGTTACATATTTAGTATATTTTGGTCGCTTTTTTCACTTTCTTCTTTTTTGAACTCCGCTTTCCACGTAACCCCCTCCCCACACACACACGCACACACACACATACACACACACACGCACACACAATTAGATGCCTGTGCTGACGAATAAAGTGATCTGATTGACTACCTTTTACTTTCACTCCCAGGTTCAACAAAATCAGCCACTAAGAGGCCGAAGCACGAAGCTCAGTAATACCCATTCACACGATCATAAAGGTACCTTTAGCTAAGGAACCCTCATGGCCCCCTAGCTAAAGGGGCCATGAAGGACCCTTCATGGCCCCCTCATGAGTCCCTTCATGGCCCAAATCAGTTCGCGATCCTCCGCGTTTGGCATCTGCTGGCGATTCATGAGCGCGGGCTGATTCGCCGATTGCAAAGGGACCTAGGTTAAAGGTACCTTTATGCTGGTCGTGTTACTAAAGGGGAAAATATGAATGTTGTCCATTCGTTCCTTGTAGCGCAGCCTCCCCTTTTATTTTTATATAATAATAATAATAAATCTTTATTTTGTTTCATCACTGAAACGGGGGACCAAGACAAAAAGCTGCTGCAGCAGCTTGACGGAGGCCCTGGCCCCCTTTACAGCTTTTGTGAATTCTAAGGAAGGAATGCATATGTAACGTTTTTCGAGAAGGCCGAAAGCCTTTATTCTGGCTTTTATTAGGCAGGAACATTCTAAACTCATTGATATAGAGGAAACGTTCTCCACGTTGCTCGAAGGTCACCGGTTTGCTTAAAGGTTCAAAATAGAGTAAGTAAACACGTCGAGAAGTAAAGCATTGTGTGCAGCTCTCGGCAAAAACGCGAAATTAACTGACCATTGTTCCTAGAACAGGCGTGAAAAAAGGGCCTCATAGAAACGTCTAAGATTTCATTCTGGCTTCAATTAGAAGGAAAAAAATTAAAAAAATAAAACTTCACTGAGACCACCGCGGAGACGACAGCTCTGTCCCCTTCGCCAGGGAGCATCGAAGGCCGCGCTTCAAGAACATGTGTTTGCGTGTGCACGCACTATAACAGTAGGCACGAGCTTGAGTAGGACAAGGGGAAAGGCACTTACGATGTTTCCTTTTTATTGTGTAAAGAGGGATTTAAAACCTCAGAAGGATGGGGGTCCCTCCGCGTCTTCTTTTGCTCAAATCCGTTTTGAAAAGAACGCGAGAAGTAGCGTGAGGGGCTGGTTACACGTCAAATTTATCGGGCCTTTCTGTACACCGATCTAAGAAGCTCGCCGTGCAGAGTGTTGTTTTGTTTTGTTTGTAATGCCATTATTTTTGCCATACGTCCCTCCTTGAATGCTGAGGAAATATTTTCCAAAATATTTTGTGTTGCATTATGAATTTTTTTTGTTTCATTTTTTGCTTAAAATATTTTTTTTTGTTCATTTATTTTCTCATGACCTACAGCATGGGGCCCCACGAGGGCTGGGGCCCCACGAGGACTGGGGCCCCACGGGGGCTGGGGCCCCTGGGTTGCAGCCTCCTTAGCCCGTACCTTAATCCCGCCCCGCAAAAATAGACACCCTCTTTTGCGTGTTTTTTTTTTGTATTAGGGAACATTGCGAATAAAATGTTTTGTTTTCATATTCGATTGGACGTTCGACTTATTGGCCACTATTCAGCACTATTCGATTCCAATTCACTATTTGCACACCTCTACATAATATACTAAAACCCTGAGACTATAGCGAGGACGAAGAACGACACGCCACACAAGTCGCAAAAAGGCCCAAGAAGAAAATACAACAAGGAAAGACAAGAAGAAAACAGTATCTAGAAGTTCCTCGTTCGCCTCTCAGGGTTTTAGTCAGGGTGTCGAACCGGAACCGAACCGAACCGAAAACCGGAACCGAACCGGTATTTTTTACGGAACTGAACCCGAACCCGAACCGTTATATTGTTATCTCGATAAACCCGAACCGGAACTGAACCGGAAAAAAAATAACGGTTACCGGCTCATGTCTAAACGGTTCGGCCACGCGCTGTTGACAATGAATGTGCTATCAATGCCATTTGTTTTTTTAAGTGCCGTCAACTGACACACACCCGCTTACATATTTTTCTTCTCCACTCAGTCTTAGGAATATAAACGCTGCATCCATGAATCTTGACAAACGCTGCATCCATGAATCTTGACATAGGAACCAGTATTGCGCTGGTCGCGGCTTGTACGGAAAAAAAAAACACTAAAAAAACTGTACAAAAAAAAAAATCGCGTCACGGGATTTTATTTTTTTACGGTCTCGTAAATCCTAAAGGCTGCTGTGTGCTCATTTCATAACACGTTTCTAGAACGCGCGAGTTCTTGAAGCTTGCTTCCATCGGAATGAGAAAAGAAAAGGCTGTGGAGTTTGATAATGTTTGAGGGAGAGAAAGAAATTTTA
The DNA here is from genome assembly GCA_037355805.1 of Ixodes ricinus. Taxonomy (NCBI): domain Eukaryota; kingdom Metazoa; phylum Arthropoda; class Arachnida; order Ixodida; family Ixodidae; genus Ixodes; species Ixodes ricinus. The sequence continues at coordinate 34,287 of JAZHYW010014489.1, read as the reverse complement.
TTTACAGTTGAAATTAGCATTCATGAATTATATCTGCTCTTCGCTGCCCCCACCACCGGTCAGAGTATATCGAGCTATGAAGTGTCAAGATTTACATGCCGTATTTTTTCGTACCGGAAACTCGATAAATGCGGGGAAAATAAACAGGGATGCAAACCCTGGTCGCTCGCGCAGAAGCGAAGCTGCGCGCACTTTCGAATTTGACAAAGGATCTGCCGAGCTTCTGTTGCTTCCGTCGCCTGCCCAGCGTAGTCATGGGACTCAAGCGGGCGCGTGCGCTCAAACCAACGCTCAGCAGACGCTGGAGTTAGCGCCCGTGACAGACAGCCCTGTCATCAGACAGTCGTTGTTTGCCGCTTGCATTGGCTACAGGCTTTTATAAACGTTATGCACTACTAGTTTCGACGATGTATCCCGTTCCGTATGTGCTGATTTCAGATGTTTTATTTGTAATTTATTTTGATGTTGCAATTTGTCATTTATAATTTCGGAACCGGTTCGCGAACCGGTTCAGCGCCCCAAACCGGTTCGCGAACTGGTTCGCGGATCGAATTAATCGAACCGGAACTGAACCGGAACAAAATTAATTTACCTGAACCTGAACCGTAACCGAACCCGTATCTTTTTCGGTTCGACACACTGGTTTTAGTATATGTAGTTGTCAGTTTGCATCAAAACTCCGAAGCTGTTTACGATCCTAAGGGGCATCACTCGCGAAACATTGCTGTCCAAACGTACTTTGTAAAATGTTCGCCTTGCCGTTATCTGCAGAAAACTGCTTTACGTCAAATTACATCTTTATTCTGAGAGACGGTGCGCATTTATAGCCGCCATCTAGGCAGCTTTATTTCGACATGACGATCTCTTCCCCTAATCAATGATGAGCAGTTGCTTTTTTGATAGACGTCATAACACATCAACACAGATACTACGAAAAGTGCCTGATCGACTTGGTTCATAATTATCAAGGCCGCTTCCACCTATTTTTGAGTCGTTTTTGTTTTAACTTTTGTGCATTTATAGGTCTCAAATTTAGTCATCACGACCTAGCTGAAGTTTATGGTGGGCCCATTAAAAAAATTCCACCATCTTCATTTGTCAACATGACCATTATGGACTCTGCTGACGCGGTCAAGTCAAACTAGCTCGCATTTATTTTTACGTCTGGTTTACTTTAAGCATCATCGACCCCTTTCTTGGCTCAACAACCGCCTCAGAAATACACGACTGAACGAATTGTGTGCTCGTTCCTCCCGTGCCGATTGATTCATCATCGTAGTTATTGGCGGATCCCTTGCTATCTTAATATATCTCCGATTGCTGGATTGTGAGAACCTAGTTGCTTAAGCTGTGAGCCAGCCAGGTTACCAACCCGAGGCTTTTGCTTCTGTAGTCACCGCGGAGCGTGGCATATCATGTTCTCTCTTCTTACTTCGTGATTGGTTCTCGCAAATGCGTATCGGCTAATGTTTCAATCCCATTGGCAAGAGAGCGGTAATGAGATGCTCGCATGTACTCCGACGCCCCGAGTTTCTTAAGCTGCCGGTGACTATGCAAGTTCATCAAGCTTCTTGCGCTTCTCGTGCGTTTGTTTACCCCTAAAAAACGTCACGCGCCTTTGTTTCTTCTCGTGTTTTAGAACACTCGCCCAACGAGCTGATGTCGACTCCGTCGTGGGATTCACCGGAAACACAAAAACAGCCGTGTTCGAAATCGCAGGTGACGAACCGCCCCCCGATGGGTTACAAGGAGCCGATGCTCTCGTGACTACGTGAATTCGCGAGATAGCCACTATCAACGGTCTCTTCCGCTGCTTGCTTTCGCCCTCGAAAAGTCCGAAGCAAACACTCGGCTCCTAATTGACGAGGTGGTTGGGTTTGTGTTCCCTCCACGTTCGTAACCCGCGTCCGCGTACACTCAGAGACTAGAGGTCGACCCCGAGAAACGGTCGTCTGCCAACGTAATAGGCGGTTGTACCGATGTCGATTGGAGTTCCCGGTGATAAATGACGCACGGTTCGCGCGCGCGCTCCCCAGCCAGCGGGGTTTGAGTGCATACGCCTGCATATATGCGTGGACACACGTACGCAGGAAAAACAATGACGAATGTTTCCTTACTCCTGGTTCCGGTAGCATGGGTCGAGAGACGCGCGGCAGAAAGCCACGGCCGGGGGGAAATGAAGCACCACCGCCGCAGTATACTACTTATACGTTATACCGTTCCGCTAAGCATTTATGTTTTTCGACCAACGAGCGAGGTGGGGAAAGACCTAATGATTGCGATGCGTGCATGCGAAACACGTATATACTTAAGTGTCATTCCTTTGTGTTCTTCTACGCCTACCCGTGCTGCATGCGGGGAACCGCGCGCGCGGTAATTGTTTCTGCCGATGCAGAACAGTCAGCGCGGCGGCGGCGACGGCAGAAGCGGACGAGCTGTTGAAAACTCTCGGCGGGGGGAAAAAAATATATTATTTCGCGTTTCTGGTCGTTTGTCTGACGCAGCGCGCCTGATGGCGTTACCCATTGTCCGGGGAAGATTGTTCCACTAGCGGAACGCTTGATGGAAATTAGGATTCGGACATACCGCGCTCGCGCACGCTCCCGACCGTCTCAAGGTCGTGAAATGTTGCAAACTCTTCTAGCCCGGTACGAGTGTAGGTGCAAGGTCCAGGAAGCGAACAAGATCGATATGTTTTGACAGACAGCCTTGTAGGCGGAATATTCGCAGGAGGGTGGAAAGTTGGGCTAGTTTGTAGTTATTCATCTTGATTTAAAAACGCACAAAAGACGAGGACAGAGTAAGAAAACACGTACGACGGACAATCGCTCACTCGCATCTGGTATGTTTACAAAAACCCCAGAAAAACCCCACAAAAAAAAAACGTGTTTTTAGATTGCAGGAGGCACGATACGACGTCTTTGAGAACTCTCTAATTAAGTTAACCAGTTGCTTCTTTTTTTTTAACGAGTAAAAGGCAGCACAGTTCGATAAACATCCTCGACCTCAAATAAAACTGAGTTACTGTTTTGAGTCCCTAACGTTTACTTCAATTTATAATCCACGGGTGCTGGCTTTACTGCATATACGGAGGCCTTTCATAAAGAGCAACTTTATGATAGGTGTTCCCGTGTTTTGAGAATGCATGCGCTCTTCTCCGTGACATTTGAGTACAAAAAGCAGTCGGATAACACCAGTATCATCGAATAATGCGTGTACATTCTCAAAACAGGGAACACAATTATCATCAAGTTGCTCTTATATTACCCAGAACAACTGCATAAATAGTGCTATCACCCCGAATAATTCAAGACGGCAATACTAAAATATTAAATAGAACTAATTACAACGTCAGGAATGTACACTTTTTATCCCTCCGACACGTTTTTGTGCCATGGGTCCTGGAGAACCACTTTCGGAATATCTTGAATTTTCGCCCACCATATTGAAGGAACGTAATTTTCCTGTGGATTGGAATAGCGTGAGACTCATACCATATATCAGAATTAAAAGTTCCGTATAGTCCGACATTTTTATAAAAACTTTTTATTCCTCGAGAACGTTAAATATTTACCACATCCTCTGTAAAGTTAGCATTCCCGAGTAGACAACCGCAGTGCGGCCAAGCGACCTTTCCACACCTCCATGATGATAGGCTCGATGTTATTTTGAACACACCATTATCCTCTAGACACCACCTGGGGCCTCGCAGCGAAGCAACAACGAAATGTCTAAAAATGTGAGCCATGATATCCCTACAGTCTTAGTGTAAATGCAGACCTCTCGCCCCCCTCCCCCCCCTCTCTCTCTCTCTCTTTCGTTTTGTGATTTGTAGTTAATGTGGCGCTTGGCTCGCAGTTTTCAAAATCTCATTTCCTAAAAAAAAAAAAAAAGAAAGCGTAGAGATAAGCGGGCACGCGTCTCTGCTGTCTGCATCCTCTCGAGCACCGCACCATACAGGTGAGAGAGCCACGAAAAGAGGGACACTCTTCCGTGTGTCGCATACACGCCCTCGAGGACTCCTGCAGCGTCGCCGAGGCCCGAGCAGCCCGCATTCAGTCGCCGGGGGCCTCCCGCGCGCGCCCCTAGCTGTCGAAAGCCTTCAAGTGCGTCGCTCGCCCACGCTTCGAGCCTGAAGAGGACAAAAGCAGGCGAAGCCCCGTCGGCGACGCGGGCAGCCGAGCGGACAGGACCCTCGCCTGCCGTCGCGCTTGGCTGGGGACAATTTGTTAGGTCTAAAGCTGGGACGACGGGTTCCCCGTCGTTATGACAACGCCGGGCCTGAATTATTGATTGGAGGCGGACGCCCGCCAATGACAGCTCGCCCGCCGTCCGCGCGCCTGATACACCGCGGCTGCCGCTGTCAAATATGGCGGCTTGTGGCGACACGCGTCCTCCGATTTAACACGTTTCGAGTCGCTGTAACGCAAAGTGGCAGACCTACGATGTTGGTACGCGCTAGAAGAACGTCGGAAATAAATATGGAGGTTACATGCCTAGTGATGTCACTACGTCGTGAACATATCCCAGCAACTAGAGACCATTCAAATATTTGCCTATACCCACAATCCAGCTTGCGATCTTTCACGGCCCAGCACGCGCATGTTCGTCACTTGGGAAAGCACGCAAATCACGCGGCGGTGCATGCACGAATGTTAAAAAGAGCAAAAAGAAAAAATCAGCAGAACCCATCCTTTGGGAATGATTATCTACGTTAATGCGAATAGCATCAAACGGTGCGGAGTTATGCGCGTTCGTCAGGTGGCCGGCACACTCTAGATACGCCAGCCCACTCTTGAGGCGATTCTAAATTTGTTGACACTTTCACAGCCCTGCGCACGATCTCCGCAGCCCAGCACGTGCGTTTGTGTCACTTAGGAAGGCGAGCAAAGCACGCGCCATACGCACAAACACTCAAAATGGTACCGACCAGACTTTCTGGCGTCTCAGTTAGTCTCAACCAACGGTACTCTAAACGGCTGTTTATATCTTTACCATAGGACGCGCTTTACAGCGCTGTCACAGCTAGCCAGTGCGCGCGCAGCTCCATGCACGAGGGCTCATTCCGCTCTCGTGAGGGTGAGCACGGCCGCTACATCACCCTCTCCCGAGCGCGGGAGAGGGTGAGCTAGCGGCCGTGCTAAGCCTCACGAGAGCGGAATGAGCCCTCGTGCATGGAACGCGCGCGATGGTAAAGATATAAACAGGTGTTTAGAGTGCGTTGAATGACTGCCTTCATAGCTCTGTGGTTAGCGCGTCTGCCTGCTGATCAAAGGGTCAACGGTTCGAATCCCCGCCGGCGCCGGTCTTTTTTATTTATTTATCGACCCGCGGCGTAAGAGGTTAGATAGCCAGATAGATAGATAGATAGATAGATAGCATAGACGAAAAGTGCGTGAAGTATCCAAAGAATGCTATTCGCATTAAAAAAATTAAGTAGTAGAGGTGCCGTACGGTGTAACAGGTCGCTGAGAGAATGTAGCTTTATTAAAGGGGTTATGACACGCCACAAATAAAATATGAGATAACTATACTGCTAGGACCCATTGTATGTTCCTATAATCCTGCTCAATTTGTTTTGAAAACGGCACGATAGTTTCGTGGATAAATCGATTTATATGCGGGTCCCTCGGAGGGGCAGTTCCGGGCGGAGCTGGCGGCTGGTGACGTAGCCAGCTCTCCAGCGCGGCGTCCCCTTGCACCGCACTCACAGACTTGGCTCTCTTGGCGTCTCGAGCCTCAGCTTCCTCGTTTACCTTCCACGTTTCGCGCATGCGGTCCGTGACGATTACATATACGGCATCGCTCGCCTTGTCAAAGTGTTCGACATTGATCGCAGCAGCAATGAGTGATTGCTATCAAGAGATGCTGAAGCTGTTCATTTTGACTGCGCCCCGCTGGCGACCAGCTCCAGCGACGACGAGTTACGGACGAACTCGCCGTGGTCACCGTCGTTCGGGGATATCTCGCAGGCGCATGCAGGGTTGAATGAAGGTCAACGGGCTGGGGGCGAGAGCGAGAATAGCTTTCGGGTTACCGAGCTGCGTGAGCGGTTTTGTTCGTACCGCGGCGAGGAGAGCTTGGGCGATCATGGGGGCGCCTAGAATGAGAGAGTGTTCATGGTCACGTGGTTTATGGACACCATGGTGTGACTAACTTGGGCAGTGTTGCCTGGTCGCCAGATGAAAATGATAAAAATTCGTAAATTGAATATTGCAATTACCAGAGCTCTAAAAATCGCGTAACTTGGTGTATATGCTAAGTAGCATATGAGCATTCCATTTCAAGAATAATCTATCCGTTTAATTTCCGTGTCATAACCCCTTTAAGGCCTGTTCACACATGCAGTGGAGCGCTACAAGCGGAGCGCTAACCTCGCGCTAAGCGTGATGTGACGGCAGCGTTCTACCAGCTTTGTATCTCACCGTCAAAACTGTTGCTCGTGGCAGACGATAAGTAGCTGACGGCACGTGAGTAGCGCTACATAAGCACTTCGCTGCATGTGAGAACCGGCCCTTAGAAGCCTCTCCTATAGAACCCTCCCTTTTTTGCTTGGCGGATATAACGTTGGCGCCTTGTCAATCGATAATTAACAAGAGGCATTGATTGCCAGTTTCAGCGCGTGCAAAAGATTTGAGCAGCCATAACCGCACTCCTGCACAGAGACGCCGACCCCCGTGCCACTGTAAATTAGAGATGACGAGTGAATACCGACATCGGCGTAAACTTCAACACAAAACGGCGTTACCGTAACACGTTACATTTTTGCAACTACTCGTTAGATTAAAAAAGAAATAGCCGGCAACATATGCTTACGTTTCTATTCTAAGATCCCAAGGAATATACGTTAAACGTTACATTTTATTGCGAGAACGTCAACGAATTAAAACAATATTATTTCTGTCAGTATATTACCGATATTTCTATCATTGTGCACACGATACAACCGAAGGCCATCCCGCTGAGGTTTATGAAGCGTCATACACTTTGCACTCTTAACAGCGTTGTTAATCACTACCACGTTTTGTGACTCAAATCTTGTAACCACTTCACTGTTACCTAATGCCGGGGTCATACTGATCATGCCTCGTACAAAAGACAGTCTGCAAACACGATCCACCGCAATATCCGTGGTTCAAATGCCGCGTGCCAAGTTTCTGCTTGAACTCACCGCCAAGCGGCATTCGAAGCGCGGATCTTGTGGTGACTTGCGTGCGCTCAAATCTGTTTGCAGACTGTCTTCTGTATGATGAATAAGCAGTATGACTGAGGCTTTTAAGGTTACGATGCCTTTACGATCTTCAAATCATTCAGTGCCAGAAACCTGTCTCTTTGTCAGTCACGATGGAGAAGTGAAATAATGATAACGCAAGGGCGACGCGGTGGTAGATAATCGTACTGAAAACGAAAATTAAATTGAACACGAAAGACACAACATATAGTAACAAGCACAGCACGGTCTCGATTTTGTTCATATCGCTTCTTGAACTATTTCACTTACGTATATCTATACTGTAAAAATTGTAGCACATTTTTTCATTAATAAAAAAGTTAAGAAAACTAACGTGCGTGATCTTTTATTGTTAAAAATAAAGCGTTAATTATATTTTTTAAGTAACGTTGGCGGGTAACGCATTCAATATATATTTGCAATTAACAAGGAACGTGTGTCGTTACGCTTTTTCGGTAACGCTGACAAGAATGTTTAAGACAAGTATTAATTAAGTATTGGTCTCAAGTTGCCAAGTCGCAAGTCTTAATTAAGCACTGGTCTTGCCAGAAAAATTACAGGAAGATTAATTGGAAATGCATTAGCATGACCCTTAGAAGCGCCACACAAGTACCCCCTTGTGAAACACTGAAGCTGACACAGCGCAACACTTCCTACAGATAACGAAACCGTATAGCTCTGAATGAGATGGCGTCATCATAGAAGGCCAATGCTGGGTACAGATTGGATACAACAATTGCGTAAAAGTTCCGCTGAAACCTGACTCGAAGCCGAGCGCTGACGCAGCATTCGTTTCTAATCTCTGTCCAGCGGTGGCCTTCGCTGCTGATGTCATTTTATTCAGCACTACGGCTTTGCAGGCTTGTACAAGATACTCACTAAAAGTATTTAAGTTAAGTTACTGAGTACTATGAAAAATAGTAACTGAGTAGAGTACTAAATACTGAAATTTATAAAGTAATTGAGTAAAGTACAAAATACTCCAAAAAAGTAACTCGTTACTTTCAAGATACTCTCAAGTTACAATTTTATCTGCAATTCATGGTCAAGCACAACCGAAGTCAGAAAAAATTCTTCCTCCCAGCTACTTTAGAATCTCCTGCAAATTTCTGAGCTAGAGTTTGGCTGCCACTCAGGCTTCTAGGAGATCCCAAGTAACTACGAATGTAACAAAAATAAAAACGTCATTCAATCAACTTTTATTGACTTGCGAAAATGAAAATCAAAACGCCATTACCAAAAAGCTTTGTTCCCTCGCAGGAACAACTGCTTTTCGAAATTCGTGTCAGAAAATCTGCCCCCGTTTTTTTTTTTTTTTTTTAATAACTAGTCCGCCGACGTTAAATAGCCGTTCGGCGGACGCGCTCGAAGGCACCACGACGTTGTGCGGAAGGAAGAGTTCGTGAAGAGTGGGGTACTTGATGACCTCAGCCACTTTGTTTCTGTCGTCAGACTGCAGGTATGATGACAACTCCTGTCCACCATCACTTTGAAAGCCCGTAGCCACCGACTCTTCAAAAGAAAAAAATCATCATGTTCCGCTGAAGATCGCGCTTTCTCGGTTGTAAGGGTAGACGACTGTGGCAAGCTAGCGATTTCGTCCTTCATTAGCTCGGCCACTGCCTCCCGTTAACCGTCTGGCACCCACTGCAGCGTGAACCGAGGCAGGAGAACAGCGCTGACAAGCAGGGTTTCTTCTTTCATCGCGTATGAAGTATTTTAAAAGAGTTATTTCATTTCCTGGCCACTATAATGTGTAAACGCAAAAATTTACGGATAATAAAACGGAACCTTACCTTTTCTCAAGGCCAGCAATCATAGCAAGTCTAAGCGGCTCACAGAGTTGGATTACAGATGAGGACGCAAGCTTGCGCTTCAGCGATGTGATGGTGGGAGAAAATATCCAAGAACATATTCTTGTCAGCCTGGATGATTCCAGGGCTTTTGCAAGTGGTTTCATCACGTAAAAAGAAAGAGTGATGTGTAAACCAGTATATATATAAAAAGAATAAACTATTGGTGCTGCCAACAGAATCAAATGCACAGTGCCTCCCACCTCGCAGTATTCCTTGACGAACTGCACATCCCCGGTGCGCCGCATGACTGGAAGATTTTGTCTCTGGCAATATTCTTCCAAGCTGTCAAATTTGTCTTCTACCAGTCCTTTAATGCACTACATAGCGTTAAATTTGGAATTCCACCGTGTGGCGTTTGGGACAACCAGGTACCTAAACAGCCACAATTCATGTATAATTATGTTCACCAGTAAATGGAAAAGAAAAAAAATCCGGAACTAAGTGCCGTGATGAAACGGCAGAGCAATATATTTGTTGTTAAAATTACCTTCCACACAAGTAGCGAATCTCGTACGTTGCGAGAGTTGACTGATTCTGTCGTGCCCACAGGGCCCGGCACTTGTCGAACACCGACTTGTTGAGCGACAAGTCCGGTTTACTGTCGACTCTTACCAGACACTCGTAGAACCCACCTCTCTCCATCACAAGTGCCCTCCTCTGGCTTGTAGCCTTGTACACATCTTATGCTTTCACAACGGGAAAAAACAAGCGCCGAAAGACTAGGACAAAGTAAGAAAACGACGACACAAGGCGCCTTGTGTCGTCGTTTTCTTACTTTGTCCTAGTCTTTCGGGCGCTTGTTTTTTTTTCCCGTTATGAACCAACTGGCCCAACTCACCATTATGCTTTCACCCGCATGCCCTTCTGCTTCGGTATCTTTGTTGCTCTTGGGCTCGGCCACAAACAAATTGTAAGAAAATGTGCTTTGACGTTTTGCCCAGTTAGAAGACACGACACGCGTCCGCTCGGCTTGAGGCTGCGACACCTGCTTCTCCATGTCACCTCTTTCAGCAGAAGCACGGAAGTGCACTGTATTACCTGGCGCGAAATGCACTGCAATGGCAGGGCGCCTAGCCAAAATAACTGGAGCTCAATATTTTCCAAGCTTCCCGCCTCTAAAGAAAATAAAAAATAGAAAGTGACTCAAAAGTAACTTTAAAATGAGTACAAGTTAAAGTACTAAATACTGAGGTTTGAAAGTATTTGCAAGATACCAAGTCACTAATAAAAGTATTTAAGATACAGTAACTTGAGTAGAGTATTTAAGTTACGTACAAGTCTGCGGCTTTGCTATCTAGCAGGTGTTGTGCGGCGCCCCCTCCTCTCTGGCTCCGTGCCAGCTGTGCGCAAGGCTATGAGGAAAACGAAAAGGGCTCGTTTTGACGAAAACACGGCGGTGTCTGTCAGTTTGTCAGCGCCGGGGAGACCAGAGGGTTGACGCGTGCTGGCGTCAGCACTTCGGACCAATGGGAGCCTCGCACGCGTCATCCTGTCCCCCTCCTTCTCCCTCTCTCTCCCCGGTGCTGGAAAGCGAAAGACGCCGCCGGGTTTTCTTCAGAACGAGCGTTGTAATGCAAACGCATTAAATAGTTCGTACGTTGCTATGTGGACTCAAGAAAGATCTTAATCATGCCGTCCGCGGTCAGCATTCAATTGTGATCATTTTTCTCGAAATAGCGAGCGCCGGAAATTGTGTGTACCAGAATGGTTGTCATCCAACAGAAGCAACATGATATATATATATATATATATATATATATATATATATATATATATATATATATATATATACTTATAAGCACCGAGACAAGAGAATACAACGAAGAGAAAGAAAAATAATAAAACACAACGACGTTGTTGTGTTTTCCCTTCTCTCTTTCTCTTCTTTTGTTCCTTTATCTTAGGGTTATAAGGATATGATCGCTCAGCAGCTAGCCTGTGCCATTACCCTTATTTCAGTGTATCCAACAGAAAAGATTGCTTGCCTCTGACGTGCAGACGGAACGTCGTGGCCGCCTTCAATGTCCACATCCCCATCGTTCGAAAAGTCGCTCAGCTCGGTTATTAATCTTGTTTAAGTAATTAATCTATATTCCAGCCCGCAGTGGATGCATCTTTGTGACTCAGCTCTTTAACATGTCGAGTGGACCCATGGCCTCCAGGTGACGACCGGTAACAACCATACGTTGCCAGTCTTTTCTATAAAGCCATTACAATTGTCACAGTACTTTTTTTTAAATGTGTGATAAAAAAGATAATTTAAAAAAATATAAACAAGAAATTATAAATAAAAATATAAAAAAATAGGAGTTTCCAACTAAATTGTTCACCAACAGTCGGGGCGTTGCTCTTTGCGCCTGTTTCTTTCATGCTTTCGCCTGTGCTGGTTTGTTGCAGCCTTCGCCGGTGACGAGGGACGTGGTGGAGCTTCATTGTCAGGGTGTGTACTGGATTCTATCTTCGGCGTCTTTAGGTTGCACAAAGATTCTGTTGACGGCCTGCTGTCTTGGCAACTTGTGGGCTTTTTTTCACGAGTGGTTTTTCCGGTTGACCCGAGATTTGAATGCCCAGTCCTGGTATAGACCGTGCTATTCAAGTGCGCAATTCGGGCTATAAATGTTATATTTAAAAAAAAAGGGGAGTGCATAACGAGTCGCGTCTGGTGAGTCGTGACCAGCATGTTCTGTAGTGGAGTGTAGTAGTACTATCACATCATCAAGAAGAAAACAAGTACCGCGCGTTTTAGTGCGCTGCGCGAAGTAGTTCCATACAAAATGTGTTTGTCGAAGCAAGAAACAATGCTTTTGGAGTTTGTAACATATACGACATGGAAAAATAACATTAAAATAATCAAAGATGCACCAACGTATATCTCAATTCAACACTTAGAAAGGGAAATCAGTAACGTTCCGTGAGGTGCCGACCTTTTTGTTTCACTACGGTTTGGGAGGTTGATACGAGTATGAACTCGTTCCCCACTCTTAGAAAAAAGCTAGTAAACAGCTAGCAACTGCAGCAGTTTCTACCTTTTTCTGACCATTACTACGTTTCACAAACTATTTACTACCTCAAGCGCGCGATAGGTAGTAAAAAGCTGGTATATGCAGCAGTTACTACCTTTTTCTTGTTACTACCTTTTTACTAGCTATTTACTACCCCAAAGGCTCGGACAATATGGCGGCGTCTGCTGCATCGCCAATGGCCAGCGTTAGCGACGCACTTACTGTTTGGGAAAGCAGGGGGAGGTATGCACACACCATCGCAGCATCAAATATTTAAGGTGGAGGCATGTTTAAGGGCAGGAGCTGACCTTATAACGATCGCAGCCTCTGTTCCAGCACGTCGTGGAAGCCAGTGCTGCCGCGAGCGCAGCCATCGTTGATGCAATGGCCATGCGGCTTGTGACCTCCGTTCCCGTTCGCATTCTTTTGGAAGCGTTTATAATTTCTTTGTGGTTTTAATTCGGATTAAAAAAGCAACGTAGCTCGTGCTAAAAACGTTTCCAAAAACAAGAAAGGTTCATTCTGTTTTTTTTTTTTGTGTGTGTATGTGTGTGTATATTCTTGGGTTCCTTAAAATATGTATATCTTTCACAAGAGACGCTTGGCAACATCGCACGATCAGCACCTTGGGGCCAGTTAGAGCCACTAAATGAGCTTATTTAGTGGCACTAGAGCCAGTCGGAGTTTGCGAGACGCTCATTTCTGCGATCTGAACCTGCCGTTTTTGCCGTGTGTCGTGTGCTATTGGCGACGTGCGCGACCGAAAGCGTCGCTGTGGTCGGCCTTCCACGATTGGCCGAATGCTGACTATGACGTCAGCAAAGGATTTATCATCAACAGAAATAAGAGGAATGTAAGAACTTTAATTTTGACGGTGTTGGCAGTGTTGCTTTGAGAGCGCAATGATTTCAAGCTTCCACCATGCTATTTACAAACACCATTGAACTTGTTGTTCGCAAGGTAATGACGTCACGAGAGGGAAACATAGGAGGGCGCCACCAAAACATCTCGCCGCTAATACTCATCTTCCCGCGTTGGTGTGCATCGTTATACGGTTCGTGTGCGCTCGACTGGGCTAGTGTGTGCGTGGGCTTTGGACTGCTCCGAGGATTGTAGGCCTAACAAGCCGGTGACGAGCGTCCACTCGTCACCGGATCTGCCGCTCGACGGCGATCGTTCGCCCGGTTCAGAGGCATGGGTTTCGCCGTCCACATGGCTTCGCTGCTCCGCTCCACTTGACACTGAACACGTCCTCTTTGCGGTCTGTGTGTGCTCGGTGGTTGGATGATCCTCATGGAGCTGTCTTCGCTTGTGATAGTGACCGTAAAAGCGTAAAGTCCCGACCAGGAAGCGGAAATGCAATGTAGAGACGATGCGGTTGCCACGGAGACGCGCATATACGCTAAATTGGGGCAGTCTATGCGGGGAAGCGAGATCATGGCCGCTGGAAAACTATGGGGACGCTGTTTTATAGAGTGTCGCAAATAATTACTTTGTGTCCCTTCACTTCTTAGTAAGAAATACAACCCTTGTAATGTATATAACAACAATATTGGAGAACAATATTGGTGCGGAAGCAGCACCATATTTGTAACATCGTTTACGAACAAGGTGGTCCCTGACCGACCGATTTCTTTCAAATGATCAGTATAAAAGACGCAGGGGTAGCCATTGGGTTAGTGTGTCGTTGAGTGTATGTTGTGCGCGTGTGGGTCTCCTGTGTTCAAATTCCTTCTCTGTGTTACATGTGTAATACGTGTGCAAATGTGAAATAAATGCAGCGCAAATGTGAATATAAGCAGTGTAGAAGAAAAATCTATCCAAGCGACGATAATTTTTGGCCAATATTGAATTTGACCTTGACTAGCGCTACCTGGGTCTTGCGACAGTTAGGGTCAGTTAGTAGCTAAAGGTAGTAAAATATGCTAAATTAATTAGCACCGTTACAAACTTCTTGACATATTAGAGAGTTTTAGGCAACCGTTTTTGCACACCCGATACGGTACGACCGGCCCTCCGGTACGCACTGCACATATACGAGTCTTCTGTGGTAGCGCATGCGCAGTTCGTACCGCGGAGGGCCCATCGTACACCGTATCGGATGTAAAAAAAGGTTCCCTAAAACTCCCCAGTAACCGTTACTAGCCTGACCGTTACCACCTATGGTTACTATGAAAATAGTGACATATCTGAGAAGCGGTGACTAGCTTTTACCTAGTAAATACAACTAGCCTTTTTTAGGAGTGTAGTTTCTTAATTAGTGGACAACGAAAGATGATATGTGAAAGGACATGTCCTTCTAAAGTGCTTTCCATATAAAATATGTAACAGTAAATTTCCTACGCTCAGTGATAGCATACACTCTTCTAGGCTTAAAACATAACATGTGAATCAGAACAGTCAAATAAGCGCACAGAAAAGGCTTATCAGATACAATAGGACTATTCTAACGCCTGATTTCTAGCTTGCGACTGAACTGTCGGTCGCGATGACGAGAAAGTTTCTAAAAGACTAAAGGTGATAATATTTTATAAAATAAATAGGGAGGCGTCTCGACGAACTGTCGAATATATCATCTGCGATAATTTTATTTCATTTGGTGAAAACTTACCTAACTTACTTAACAAACAAAACCAAAAACAAAAATGTAGAGGGCAAAGTAATGTCTGCCCATAGCCTACTCGCGGAAGGAGGTGCGTCCGACATCTCAATTTCAGGGGCAGGAGGAGCTTTTGTCCTACTTCTGCTGCTAAAAATAAACCGCCGAGAATCTGCAGATACGTATAAAACGCTTGTATTTGTAATCTGGTTGTGAGTGATGGGATAGAAGATTTCGGGCAGAAAACACTATTCGCTGCGTACTGTGGAAGGGTCAAGCACAGTCGCAGGTCTTGTTTTCTTTTCTTCTTTTTTCCTCTTTCTAGGAGTAGGGGTCTAATTCTGTGCGCAGGTTGGCTCGCCAACATTAGTCAGTGAAATTCCAGCATCGGGTGCATGTCGTTTTGTACAAGAGCGGACCGGCGCACTCCCGTTCGTCTACGCTCGCCCTGGGTCAATCTTCCGATTGCATCAGCTCCACGGGAGCGGTTTGGCGACTATGGTCAAAATGCAGTTTCCATGTTAATTGTTCGCCGTAGATCTTACCAATACATCTCGAATGGCGAGCCTATTGTATTAACTGAACGTTAATTTTAGTTGAACTGTTAAATTAGCGCAAACGGAAGATAGCAAAATGCGCTCTTCGCCGGAATTATTGAGACTGACGTACGTTAACCACGCCAATAGGCTATCGAAATAACTTTATAGTTACGTATAAAGGCCTTAAAGGAACACTGACACCTCCAAAAGAAATTTGCATTTTTTGCCAGGCGATTTATTATGGTGTCGGAAGACTGTCCAATTAATATATTGCTAGAGTCACGTATATTTTTAATAAAGTAAAAAAACGCCACTGCTCGTAACCAAAACCGAAACCTGCGCAGGGAGGTCGGAGAAAGAGTGAGTGGCGGAATTGACGTGGACACGACCGTGCGCATTGTTTTAGTTTTTCCCCTCCAATATTTTTTTTTTTTTGGTTGCGCGCAGAAGACGACGTGTTGCGGGAATTGTTTGCCCTGCGATCCCTTTGCAGTTATGTTTGTTCCGCTCGTTGTTCTGCACTTCAAGATGAGTTGTTTTGTGCATTGAAGGGTTGGAAATGAGTAGTGAGTGCCCATGGTGAATTCCCGTAGTAGGCTCCGAAAATAATACCCCCAAGATGTTGCGTGAAGAGCTGCCTCACATGTCCTGCATCCGAAAGTGGCATTGTGCGGCAGAGTCTGCACAAGTTTTTGAAAGACGAACGGGATCGGGACCAATGGCTGGCTGCAATTCCTTTGGAACATTTATGGGCACCTCGGAAAGCGCACGCTACCCGATTTATATGATCCTTGCATTTTGTGGAAAGCAACTACATCAAATTCGCAGGTGTCAAAAAAAAAATCTGATGTCATTTAGTTCAGCGACGTTTCGCCCACAACATTTTTTTTTTTCAGGGATAATTGTAAAAAAAAATGTAAATATCGCAAAATGTTTGACAAAAAAAAATGGTTCGCCCACACTTGTGATTGAACCTGGGTCTGCAGCGGGTAAAGCGGACATCTTACCTTTTTTTTTATTGCTGGACATTATTTATTTACAAAAAATACACCTTCAGAAACACTTATAAAAAAGGGCAAGTTGAATCACGACGGACGCAGACTGATTTACACGCTCTTAATAAGACCAGTCCGTTTAGGATTGGCAACCAATCAGGCCCATCGCCCAAAACCTTGTCCACTTCTCTAATCTGACTAATGCTCTGAGTAAAATAGTGACACACTGGTCGAGCGTCTACATCAGCACGCCGCACTGGCATGCGGCTCTTCGGTGTAAGCCAATAACCATAAGTAATACGGTACAGAGTCGGTTGGGGCGACAGGCAGAAAACGTATCCCGTGTGCGCTTAAAGGAAGTTCCTTTTTCAGTTTTCGCCGCAGTACATCCCAGTAGAACACCGCGTCCCAACAATCTAAAAACACATCCACTATCGACTCGGGCCTTTCGTACAAGATGCAATTCACAGACCAGGGATCGAATATGCCCTTTTCGTCCAGCCATGTTTTAACCGGAAGTGTTCCGCTCTCCAGCAACCTGGGAAGAGACGAAGAATGGCTGCGGCCAACGCGTCGTCCCCTCTTGCTCGTTACTACCAACCAGGGACTCTCAGTCTGCTGGAGCGACTGGTCGGTTCCCTCCTCCGGGTCTCTGAGCTGTCGCTTGACCACCTCAGTCGCGAAGTTCATTGCTGTACCATCTCCGTTGTCCAGTGCATCAGTCGCGTCCTTTGCAGCCGGTGTCGTCTCACTGGCGGTCTTCGCATTAGGCTCATTTTCACCAACAGTGCTTTCTGCCGTCAATGCTACGACGGAGACTTGGCCTCCTGGCATCGCTAACAGGGCGCGTCGCTGCTTACCGGACGCCTGAGGGTCTTGCGAAGAAATCCTCGAAGTTTGAGTAGCTGCCTCCTCGGCCTCTTCCTCATCCCTTACGAGGTTTCTGTCCTGGCTGTCGGTGGTCTTGCTGGCAGCAGCTCGAGCGTACGATCGTACGCAATCCTATACCTTAATGCCCGAAGGCTCGACACTCCTCGCACCTCGGCACTCTACAGTCGCGTCGAATGTGCACCGTACGTCGACAGCGGGGGCACACTGGTGCGCGTCCGGGGACAATAACCAGGAGCTGATGCGGCAGGAACTCCAATGTTAAGTCTTCACGGAGCACCATGCATACGATAACGGTAGTGGAATCCACGTCTGCCAGGCCCTCGATTCTCCACTTCTCGCGGGTGACACCCTTGACCTCCCCGGATGGCTCGAAGGCCCGTCGAAGGGCGCCTGCAGAAACGTCGAATGCCACCCAGTGGACTTGTACCTTCAGCTCTGATTTTTCTGGATCAGTGACCAGGCATGGTCGCCCCTTCACCAGCATGGTCCCCTGCGCAGAAGTTTCTCTTTGGCGGAGGTGGTGTGCAACTTCAGCAGCCAGACGTGCCCCATTTTATACGCACCAAGTCCTGCTACGTCTTCCCGAACTCCCACCAGGTTCAGAGGCCTTACGAAGTCTTCAGCACGGTATACGGCCGACCCCGGGAATCAGCATGCAGCAGAAGTCTGCATTTCATGGCTTCTCCTGTCGGCAGGGTAGGCAGAATCACTGCGTGGTCATTTGTAACATCGCCGCGTACGGCATCACCGCGGCTTGGAGCCGCCGTCATCGGCCCGAAGCAGACATCTTAGCATTAAGCTACTGGGAGAACTCTTCGTAGTAATGCAGCCGGTCGACTGTAGGTTGGAAAGTTTGCTGCCGATTTCCCTCCAGCAAAAGCACTCCCGGCTTGAAGTCAGGCAGCACCACGCATTGACTACATTCGCACAAGAAATCGTACGCGTGCATATTCAACTCGAAGTACGCACTTCGTGCTTGACGTTTGCGCGAGCGATGTCTTCAGCCACGAGAAGGGGGTGACGGGTCGACGACGTCTTCGTGTAAAACGGCTTGGTGGTCGGGCGTGTCGTACGGGATGAATACCATATTTTTTATCGGTCCAAATTTTTTTTTTAAGGAAGACAGAATTCGTTGGTACCGCAAACAACAGTTTTGAAGTAGAGGTCTCACGCCCGTCGTCCGCTGCCATTGTCGTCCAGCCCGCGAGACCCACCATCAACCGCGATACGACGCCATGTTGATAATTACGCAGTGAACGTACAGAATGCTTCCGGTTCTCTGCGCAACTTTTTTTAATCAACGCATTTGCAGCTTTTTAAGAGCCACAAAAAATCGGTTTCATATATATATATATATATATTTGTATATTGAGTGTGTGTTTTCAATGACTTATGACTTTGATTAAATTTGGTGGTTGCGTCCAAACATTGGAAAACGGCCCGTGACCACGGAGAAGAGAGTGAGCGCGACTCAAACCGGCCAAATCTTGATCGGCGGTTTTCGGGCGGAAAGAGACCGACTTTCGAGCCACAAATTCGGTTTTGGGTAATTAGGCTCTCATATGTCACGTAAACTAGAAACCTCAGCGAGCATAAATACCCTGTCAGTGTCCCTTAACATCTTTAGCTGACATGAAGAAGGCGATATTTTCAGCAAAAACTGTTGTAGTGATCTCCGTCATGAGAGGTATGCAAATCATTCGAAGATATTGAACAGTAAGGGGGCAAAACTAAATTCCCTTGATGATTCTTTTTACAAGTAACGACAACCAATACAAATGACAAAGCGCACTTCGCTGGAACAAAATGGCGTCATTCGGTTCAGTTTTCTGCTGTGCGCCGCCATTCGCTTCCTAAAACTTGCACCGCCACGCAGTCGGCGCTTCAAAGAATGTCGCTACTTGTAGGAAGCTCTTACCTAGGAACTTTCGGTAAAACAGATTGCTGGGGTACTCACCTGGTTTGCTGGAATAGCTTTCCACGTGCCTTGTACGCGCTTTTATATGTTTATTTTTTGTATTCCGTTTTTTTCCGTGTTTCTTTTTTTTTTTTAAGTAGACGCATCGTTAGGCTCGCAACAATGTGACGCATACATTAGGCTCGCCTTCGTTCTAATGATGAAAAGGCGCTTAAGCGTTTCTTACGCGGCGTGAAGGGAAGCGATGACCATGCAGTAATATAGGTTTGTGCCACACGCGTGGATTGCCACGCTTCTTAGGGGGATTCGTGACCGAGTGTATTAGCGCATCGCAGCTTGGAGCACGTGGAGCGAAAGCACGCGCTGCGGAACTCAGGGATCCTGGGTTCAAACCCTACTCCCTGTCCGTTTCGATCTGGATGAGCATCATGCCGATGTGCGGTTGTGTGTCACTAGAGAGTTTTAGTAGATCGTTCCGATACCTCCGATACCCCCGATAACGATACTATAATATGTAAGCGCCAAGGCGGAGGCAGAGTATCGGGTATCGTTATCGGAGTCATCGGAACGATCTACTAAAACTCTCTAATATTGTGTGATGCACGTTAAAGACCCCAGTGGCAGTGGTGCTGTACTGGCTGAATTTCTTACATACAGCGTAAACCAGTGTCGCCGCACCTCAACCGTGAAACTTTTACTTTTTTGTCACCTGCACAGTTTGCTTCGTGTTGTTGAGCCCGTGTATGCGTTGTACTGTTGAAATTGATTTAAAATCATGCCTACGCGTATTATTAAGGTACAAGACCCGCTAAAGTTCGGAAAAGAAACGATGGGAAAAGAAGATGAAGGGACATGGCTGATGTTCACAAGTTTTTGCAGGTTTCAACCTAATAAAGCTAAATTGGCATACTGTTATTTTAGGGCGATTGACGGTGTAATATTTAGGGATGTAGGTGGCACGGTGAATCAAGGAAAGAATTACACAATTAAAGGTAGCGCTAAAAACGAGGACAAGTAGAAGACTTGTCCCCGTCCCCTTGCGTGTCTCTGTCTTCTACTTGTCCTCGTCTTTAGCGCTACTTTCAATTGTGTAAGGTATAACCAACTAGCCCGTCACATGATCTTAGTACAAGGAAAGAATGACGCCGGAATTTAACACGGGCGTCGGCCGGAGACTTAATTAACAGCGCTTCTTGACGCCTCTGTCGACCGCATGGAAATTCCATCTCGCGTCCTCCAGATGGAAACTGGATATTATTCTCGTGGATAATGAGTGTCTTGATATTTGCGCCGAGTGCCGGGAAACAAGGTTCGTGGTTGACTGAAAAAAAAAAAAGGCAAGCAAAGAAAATAGAATCTTCGGTAACAGAGCAGCTGACACAGTGCAACGTCCCGAGTGTCCATATCTTACGTAATGTTTTGGAATACACATGCCATTCGAATACGATACCTTCATATGACCGGCCTTCCTCACGTGCCTACATTTGAGCTCCATAGCGGGCAGAACAAAAAAACAACAATCAGTTCAACATAAGCAGAACAATCGTGGTCTACAACGCAACCGACATGACATCGACATCTGGGAACGACATAAATGCTTTCGTTATAAACGGAGGGCGTTATTCGCCTCGAAAGATTTACTTGAACAGACAAAAATGGTCAATATTTACCGAGTGTATAATTAGTTTCGTAGAGACGATACACTACATTCCATGTAAAGATCAACTATGTAAAGTTGAATATTTGCAACAGTGCCCAGGTAGATATCAACTTCTCATTAGTGAATGATTATAACTATGCGTTCCGTGTTTTCGGATAAATCCGAAGAACTCCAAAATACACCAACCGGTAGAATTTTCGTCAATTCGAATTTATCCGAAAAACTTTTAGTTTTGAAGTGACAATGGCAAAAATAAAGCAAAAAGGAAAATACGTTGCTTTACGAATAAATTACGTGAGAGCACAGGGTCGGTGGTCCTGACAGACCACTTCGTTTCCTTTGAAAACTTACCATTGGCAAAAGAGAATTTACCGTTTATCTCGTCAATATTCGTTCATAACAACTGGCCATTGAACTTCTGTACAACGACAAAAGCCTGTCTTCCGGTTTTCAATTTGTCATAATATTTGTGATTCTCAGAGAGAGGAGGGGTTGTGCATTTGTAAAATTCAAAGCTATGATCCTGCAGATTTCATAGGATAGGGGCAGGGTAGCTTGAGCTTTCCAGCAACTACGTCCAGGCGTTTAGTTATTTCAAAGGACTGACGTTTATTGAAGCCACGTTTCTTTGCAATATTTGTCATGGCACAGTTAGTATTGACTATGTCAAGGGCTCCAATGTCAAATGTAGCTCCCACGATATCATTTGATACAGGTGAGTTTCATGTGAATTTCATGTATGTTTGTGTCCGGATAATATGTATTTTTATTTTTAGGTCTGAAAATGTGGAAAAAGTAATATTAAACGCAAAATTTCGGTAAATTAAAAATCTAAGAAAAGAAAAACTTTGATAAGCCGCAAATTTTTCGCGAAAAATAAACTCCGAGAAACACGCTTCGAATTTAATTAAAAATAAACTCCGGAATAAAGGAATCCAAGTTATATACCACATGTTAACATTGATGCCAAATATTTTTTAGCTCATGACTACAGCATGTGATTGGGTTTTCTCCTTCAATAGCATAAGAACACTGTACAGTTTGAAGTGTGCTATTATAGCATTTCTTGGCAAGTGCAAGCGAAAGACTCGGCTGTACCTGTAGTGAAGGTATGCGGCTACATCCATTCACGTGCTAAGGAGCAGCCCGTACTCTAGAGGCAATAGCCAATGTCTTCCTTTAATTTTTTTTTCTGTCTTCTAATAAGGAAAGAGCTGACACCTAATATACTGACTGGATAATTCGCATCCACTTAGAATGCTACAGGCAGCTGGGGATAATTTAATGGAGCTTGAGACACCAGTTGATTTTTCCTTCAGTGTTTCTGTAGTACGTGTTAGTTTGTTTTATCTGATACAGGTGCTCGTAAAAAAGCAGAGAATAAGAAGGGGGAACTGCACATCTGTTAGACGGAACACGTGACCGTTGTAAACGAGTGCCATAACGGTTTCGCACGTCGCCTCTCGGTGACCGTCGCGATGCTTACACGTTTTTATGTATACCACGAAAACTCAATTAACCCCGCTCCCCGCTTGTGAACAAAGCGTGCATTTTAACACCCGACCCAGAGAAGACTCGCGTATAATTGGAGAAACGCCTTCTTCTCCTCAAGCAGACAAAAAATAAAATACATGTCCAGCGAGGAGGGTGCGAGAATTTAAAATGTAGGTTTATGCGTGGCTGTTTTTTTTTTTTTTTCTCAATATACATATTTTGTTTCTTGCCAACTCTACAAAGCGCAGCTGTTTTCTTTGACAGGTGGCGCTTGTTAGCGTTCGCAAACAGGTTTATATGTAACCGTTGAGCACTTAGTATCGAATGCATTGTACATGGCCCTCCAAAGTTTTTGTTTGATGAAAATTCGAGCACTTAGTTTTTGAAAACTGATTTGGGGGGACTATTTCTTTTTTTAATATATTAATCTGTATGTATATTTTTGCTTCAAGATGTCTTTTTTTTTCCTGGTGCATTTGGACATTGCAAAAAAGATGTCTTCTTTTTGTTTGGATTGATTCAATCTCTAGTGAAATGAGCGGTTAGTATGGTTTTCCTATGTTACTTGACGGAGATCAGAGGCTGTCAAAAAGTGGATAGAGAAAAAGGGCACCTATAGCCATGGCACTTTCTCTTTTCATCACGAGGCGGGCTCACTAGCTGCTTTCGACTGTGCTTCGGCACTGCTTTTGACGGTGCTTCGTAACTGAATTCGACTGTGTCTCTGGTACGCTTGAGCAATCAATGGCCACGCGACGCCAGTGCGCATTCAAATGCAGCCGCTTCGGTTTTTAGGCAGGCGCGGATATATGGGTCAGTCTTGGCGAGGCAGCTCATTCATTTCTAACAAAATAAGATGGCCCTATGTAAATTGTTTAATTAAAAATGTAGACCTTGTATGGCTTGGGGGACACTGACAGTACCCCCCCCCCTCCCCTCCCCCTTCTCCCACTTAAATGCGCCCGTGGTTTTAGGTTGGGCAAACAAACAATATTATGTCTGGGGTTGATATCCTGATAGTAAAACCGCGGCACAGAAGAAACGTTTCACGAACAGAAATCTACGCATCATTCTGTAATGTACCTGGGAACGCGAGCTAATGGTGAACTTCTACACATGACCTTTCACGACTCCTAACAACCATTGAAGTCTCATCTCACTGGCAGGAGTTTGGAACAAAGTCATGGAAACACGTACAATCAATTTCCCTTTCCGGCTGAGCGAGACCAATTTTATTTTATAATTCTTTACTCAAATTTGTAAGCAGTAGAAAAATTACCACAACCGCTTAACATATGAGAGACAAAAGCTTAAGAATCAAAACACATCACTCACCTTATTTCTTCTTCTTTTTCCTCCGCTTTCTACGCTCTTACACTCCAACTCGTTACCCACTTAACGTATACCTACTTACAAATTTGCAGCTGAAACAATTTCCACCCGTAATTGGCAAGACGTGAGTGCAAAGAGAAGAAGAAACCAACAAAATCTATTCCCTGCCTCGCCTACCTTCATTTATAAGGCGTGCATGTATGCGACGTAAATACGCGCGTCCACGATGCCGGGGCCAAATAGGTCCCATTTCAATCTATACGCACACCAGTCGCAGACTCGCTACCCGCTGGCACCGCTTAGTCCATCTATACATCAGCTGTATCTCTCGCATCTCTCGGGGAGGAACATTCCGTGCGTGAGATCGCTTCCTGGGCGCCCCGGATGTTGCCATGGGTGGAAGGCTACTTGGAAACGTATACAGTCCTGTCTCGTTAATACGTACCCAGTTAATACGACTACCCCGCTATGTAGAGACAAGATTTTGAGGGACGAACTGTGTAGATACGTGCCGCTTTGTCTCGTTATTATAGATAGCTCACAGCTTGGGCGCTCGTTTAAGGGGGAACGGAGGTGCCCACATTAAGGAGACATCACTGTGCACAGACCATACAGGCACCTCGAATATTTATGCGCAGCTGGGACGCCGGTATAAGTATGGCGGCTGCGCGCAAGCGGTGTGTATGCGTGTGTGTGTCTGTGTTTCTGTGTCTCTGTGCATACATACGTTCCGTGGGGTCGTTTCCAAATGAGCGTCCTGGAGCGCAATAGTGACGCGCGTTATTTTTC
The DNA here is from genome assembly GCA_037355805.1 of Ixodes ricinus. Lineage (NCBI taxonomy): Eukaryota > Metazoa > Arthropoda > Arachnida > Ixodida > Ixodidae > Ixodes > Ixodes ricinus. The sequence goes on along the minus strand of JAZHYW010014489.1, from coordinate 9,981 downwards.
TCTTATTTTTTTATATATATATTTTTTTATTTGCATACGATCGCCGTTTGAGACCAACTCGAGTCCCGAGCCGTAATGCCTTCGTGGATAACCGCATCGCCGGGTCGTAGCGTCCTGTCTCCTCAAAGTTGGTGTGACACGTTCAGTCTGGCGAAGAAGCGCGGACCGTGGCGTGAGGAAACCTCGAGGAAGGAAACTGGTAAGCTCGTGTATGTGTCCTTCGTGCACGTATTTTACTTATGGAACGGGATTGTAAAATGCAGATGCAAAAATGAGAATTTGTGTGCCGAACGCGGCTTAACACAAATATCGTACACAAAGTGAGGACCTTTATTTATTTTTTTATTTGAGGATAGTATCGTTTAATCGTAAAGGCTAACTGTGTTAAACAGCAGCAGCTTTTGAATGACGTCGTCGTGTAATGCAACCAATGTTGATCGCATGGTATATAAGCACGATTGAGTTTCCCGCTGGCGCCGATACACAACCATACAACTATATATCATATCGACCGGTGCGCGCACGCTTTCAAACGTGTGCAACGAGCGCCCAAAACCGCGGTCAAACTGCTCGTTCGTAGTACAAAAGACAGTCTGGAGACAATAGTCTAAGGTGTGTTTCTTTCTTCGAACATTCTTTTAGGCCTAATCGCCGATACTTCTGCCATCGTGTCTGGAGGGAACACAGTGCCTTTTTGCATGATGTGCGAGCAGTGCGACGTCGGCTCAAAGTATATGCGGAGCGAAAGTTCGTCTGCTTCTTTTGCACGGGCTGTGGGGACGTCAGAGAGACGCGGAGCTCTGATTGGCTCTGATTGAAGGGTAGAGGGGAGACCTCAAGGCAGCATGTTTTGAAGTCTACCCACTATCTTTCAATCAGAACCAATCAGATCTCGGCATTCTGACGTTACCACAACTCCTGCAAAAGAAGCAGACGAACTTTCGCTCCGCATACACTTGGGCGTGTCTTTTTACTCCACGTTCTTACCCTCACGAGCGGAGACATGGCGGCGGCTAGATTCCCTATACTTGCGATTGCAAATACGCCGGAAGATTAATTTCTCACTGCGAATAACTCGCGTCATTCCTCAGTAACGAATCTCGATCGCCAGCATAGAGCGAGGAAAAGGAGAAAAGGTGAGCCCACATCGCGTAACTGCATTTGAAGTTCGGGCTGGCGCTTACATGGTTCAGCGCCGGTGTCACATAGCCGTCCGTTTCTCACGCTCCATCATTAGTTGACACGCACTCCCGGAGCATCAAAGGTCATCCCGCGCTGCGGGCCAGAGTCTGTTGCCAGCGGGGTCCGGGATCGCGGTGATCGATGCCCGAGCCCCGCGAGGAGTTTTCAGGTGCGCCCGCGGGTCTGCCTGGGCGAGCGAGCGTAACGCTTGGCAAGGCCCAGCGGCAGTTGCCCCGTGCAGTGTGTACGAGTTCATCTATCGCGACTGTCCCCTTCGTCAGAAAACCATGCGGGACTCCCATTAGTCCTCGGGAGAGACAAATGCGTCCGTTGTGTGCGTTGTGTGATCCGCGACGCGGATATACAGCATCTTTCCGCCGCACGTTTTAAAACAGCTGCGTACCACGCTGTGACAACGGGCTGCACATGTGCAGCGATGGGAGCGCTAACCGTTTCTTTTGTTGCGTTCTTTTTTTTTTTTCTTTCCAATTTGCGACGTATATGTATTGACCGATTGACAACAGACATAGAGGAATGAACTGATTGTGGTTCGAAGTTCCTGGTTTACCTGACGCAGTATTGTACACGCTCCCACAAAAAAAAAAAGGAACGTAAGTTCGTTTTTTGTTTCTTCTGATTTTTGGAACGCGTTCCCGTTACAAGTTATATATGTGAAAAAGAAACTCGTTCCCGTTATAGTTCAAAATATGAAACGTATCGTTACATATACGTTACAATTTTATTTTGCTGAGTACCATATTTAATTAAATCGAGCAAGGTTTTTTTTATCTATTTCATCAATAAAAGCAGTCATGACGTTGTTCTCCATTTTGTACATATCACTGTATTACTTGATTACTATTATGAAACTTGTATTACCGCTTTTGAAATTTAGCATGTATATTGTGTTATTTCAAGTATTATATAACTTCATGTATATGTATTATTAGCAACTGATGTGTAACTGTAGGGAGGCTGAGGACCCGTCAAGCTGCTTGAACAGCTTTTTTCCTTAGCTGCCACCATACTTACATTGTAAGTAAAGCTTATTATTATTATTAATATAAATGACAACATACGAACTTGAATGCTGTGATAGAAGGGCACCAGGAGAAGAAAACAAGCCGAAGCAGGGTTTCACTTGTTGGTATATTCACCTTTAAAAATCTAATCTTTTAACCATATTGGTGTTGTGGTGGCCGATTCAGACGAGCCAAATCTGCTGTTACCTTACATTGCACGAGCGTTTTACAACAACCTAACACGTGTCAATCTAACGAAGTTCCTTGTTCGAACATAACAACAGTTGCTTCTCGATGTTGCTGTCCGCAAAACGAGCAGGTCAAGGTTGGGCTTTTCGAAAGGTCAGTTTTGAAAACTACAAGTCCTTCTTCACGAAGGTTGGGTTCGTTGTTTAGTTTGAAGGTGGGAGACAAAGGGAAAATGAATAAAAGTCAATTTTTGTGTATCTTTTAAGTGACGGCAATGCTCGGGATACAAGGGAGCGGTCGATGTCTGGTAACCTGTTCTTTTGTTGTAACTGTAGGTCTTTTTGTGGAATTTCAGTGATGGCTGTAGTAGGCCTTAGATTTCTGGGTGTATGAGGATTCGTGGAAGCAAAGAAAGTAGCGGAGTTTAAAACGTCCATCTTTCTTTGTCTTTTTCTTCGACTAAATGTTTTGCTTTTAGTACCGCAGTCCCAGGCACTGAAAAAAGAGTCAATGACCACTTGCTCCCATGCACTCGACTGTTAACAAGCGAGAACCACACGAAATAAACCCTAAGATAAGTAACCAAAACGTTAACAAGATCCAGCTCCTCGTAAAGATATTGTTATTATAGTTTTAGAATTTCCCTGTCGAAAATTAAGTGAAAATTACCCCAATGGACGAAAAGAGGAACACAGATTCTTTTTCCGTTCTAGTAAAGATGAAACGAGTTCCCGTTCCAGTTCCACCAGTGCAAAATGGAACGGCGGCGTTTTTCGTTCCATCTAAAAGGAACGCGTTCCACGAACGCCGTTCCTTGGAACGCCGTTCCGTACAATACTGACCTGACGTCCCAAAACTCAGCGCATTTCGTGTTCAAGTACGCGTTCATGCATTTCGTCTCGGGTAAGGCACGAAATGGTTCCGGACTAATCTGTTCCGGACAAAATGGTCCCAGGCAAAACTGTTTAAAAAAACGGTTTCGGACAAATTGTTTTTGGATAAAACAGTTCCGGGCAAAGGGGTTTCGGACAAAATTGTCCGGGGTTAAATGGGCACTGAATAAAGTGACCCCACGCAAAATGATTTAAATGCAACGCTGTACAAAATGCCCCAAGATAATTTATGAATACTTTACCGTCTCTCAAAATGCCTTTTTTTTTATAACAAAACTTACTAACTATTTTGATTTTGTGAACAAATATTGAAAAGCCGTTCTCCCCAACAAACCAACCTTATCTACTTTTGTATGATTCAAAGAAGCAGAGTTTTCAGGCAATGTGCCTTCATAAAAATTTCACCATTTCGCGTGTCAATTCTTTTGTTTCGCTTTTTGACGTGATTAATTAGTCAGTGAAAGTGCGAGAAGACGCCCGGATGCCTACACCTTATGCACGTACGAATGTTCATCTAAGGTGCCCTGAAATAAATTACTGCGCTCTTAATATGTTCACGCGTAAACTTCCCTGAAGTATGCGTGTAGATTCAATAGAGAGCCTTAGGAGAGCCGTACGCTGCAGATTACGGGCCTTGCGAACGTGTGCTCAGCAGAGTGACGCTACGAGCTCCCCTAGCAACAGAAAGCTTTTGCGCATGATCTACAAAAAGCGCCTAATAATTGTAACATATGTCAATCACCGAGCCCGTCTGAAGTTTCGACGGATCTCAAAAAGAAAGAAAAAAATAAAGGAAAAAAAAACCTTGGTCAGCGAAGCTTTGTGCCATCGAAAATGAAGCTTCCCGTGTCATTTTTGTCATGTCTTGTATGACATCGCAGTGCCACGACGGATGTTGGGTTCATCAGTCCATGTATACTATAGTGTGTGTAGCTCTTTAAAGACCATACTGCGCGTATAGTTAACAAACAAACCGAGGGAGTGGGCTGTGAGGATATATAGGCCGCGGTAGACCTTGAACAACCCCGTGTCGAACCGGATTGTTATAGGAAGTAAAAATAAATGAAGACGCAGGTTGTTTGTTAGTGTCGTGCTATTGTGTTTTGTTTTCCATTCAAGCGAGACAAGCTCGCTATAATTCTTATGAATCGGGCGCATTACAAGAAAGTGCTTCTGCAAAAAAAGAAAAAAAGATTATACAAGAGTTATTTTAGCCAAAATATACCTATATTTATTTCACGAAAATCAAAAGGATTGTCGTGGCCGAGGTTGAGATCTAGTACGGGAATATATTAGTTTGGCCCAGACCTTTCAAAGCGTTATACAGGTGTCCTCATCGCGTTGATTTTTAAATAGCTTACATTTCATAACATGTCGGTTTTATTCAATATGTTTTGTAATGAATAATTTCGTTAAGTAAGAGCAACAGACAGAGTCGGCAAGGGCAAGAAGAAAATGTGGTAAAAACCGTTTGGGTCTATTGCATTTTATTTATTTACCTCAAAGGCATCTGATGATGCATTACATAAGGGGGACAGCAAGAAGAGATGAACACTCATGATAGTAACATATACAAAAGCAAAAAAGCAAACAAAAAACAAGAAGAGAGCAGTTCATATAAAAATTCACCAACGACATACTACTAAAACCCAAACTTCAAAATGAATATACGGAAATTTTATAGAAAAGCAATACAACGATGAGCACAGTTATAGTGTAGACATTGAATGGCCAAACTGTGATTGACGTTAGAATAAAAAGAAATTAACTAAACGAATCTAAGCAGCTTTACTTAAATAACATAGGATCGGGTTGAGTCACTACATGTGCGGGGATACTATTCCAATTTTTTTTCATAATGTTGGTGGAGAGAACATGGATAAGTTGGTATGTGATTTAATTGGTTCAACTTTGCATATGTGATAAAGCCGGGGAGATGTGAACCGTACAAGTATAGAGAAAAAAGTCATAAAAAGTGATTCGCTGTAGTAAATTTGTTTGAAAAAGCATAAACTAGAAATCTTGCTTCGATTTTCTAAAGATGTTAGTTCCAGGTGGCTCTGAAACACTTGTTAGTTGAGCGTGCTCGCGGCAGATGAAAAGCGCGTCCTTGTTTTGTAAAGCTTCTAGTTTTAGGGTTAATAATTTTGGTGAGGATTTCATATCATGCTGGCATATTCGAGTTTTGGAAGGATAATTGACTTATAAGCAAGAAGTTTAGTTTCCTAGCTAGCGGAATTAGTGTTCCGTTTACAAACTACCTAGTCTGCAGGATGCATTATTCATACGATATATATGCGCACTCCAGGACAAATTGTTGGTGAAATTAACTCCTAGGTACTTATATTGTCACGAATAACGAAGTGACAAAACAAAGGAATAACTGAGGAAACTGAAACGTTTAATGGGGCGAACTTGTGCCCAAAAATAAAAGGAAAAAGAAAGATAACAACAGAGCGTCGCGGGCGTCGAAAGCGGCGAAGCAGCAGGATCGAACGCTGAGGCGAAACTGACTCCGGCTGGTTACGCGGAGCCCCTTTGTGCACGCGTGGGCTTCTGGAACATTCGGCCGGGAACATTCGGCGCGCAGAACATTCTAACCTAGAACGAGCAACACGGTTCTCGAAATTACCAGAAATCTAAATTGGAAGAATAAATAAAAGACGCGGCGCTCCCAGGGATCGAACCCTGGGCTTTCTGCGTGGAAGGCACGCGCGATAACCGTTAGGCCACGAGCGCGCTGCCTACTTAGTCAGCTGCGCTCGCGGCATTATTCCCCCTTTTAAAAAGTGCATCGTCCCGATGCAGCACAAAGGTAAAACACAAATACACAATAAAAAGATAGCAGGGTCGCGAGCCACAGTTCACAGTTCACTCTTTGACGAGAGTCCAAAGTTCTACCGTTCGTAATACGGCTTGAGCCGGACGACGTGCACCACCTCGGGTCGTGGCTGGCGTCTTGCAGATGGGCGCGTTCCGTCGGGTAGAACTTCGTAGTTCAGATCGCCGAGGCGTCGGATGATTTTGTAGGGTCCGAAGTAGCGCTTGAGAAGCTTCTCGCTGAGACCGCGGCGCCGTATCGGTGTCCACACCCATACCCGGTCCCCGGGTTGGAAGTGGACGTCCCTGCGACGAAGGTTATACCGGCGTGCGTCGACTCGCTGTTGCTCTTGGATCTTGATTCTTGCCAGTTGACGAGCTTCCTCCGCGCGTTGAGAGATCAGTTGAGCGTCGTCGTTGCCATCGTCGGTTGGCACGTGAGGCAGCATGGCGTCCAGCATTGTGGTAACCGTCCGGCCATGTACCAGTTGGAACGGCGTCATTCCTGTGGTTTCTTGTACCGCTGTGTTGTACGCAAATGTAACGTACGGCAACACCTCGTCCCACGTCTTGTGCTCCACGTCGACGTACATGGAGATCATGTCTGCGATGGTCTTATTGAGCCGCTCTGTTAGCCCGTTGGTCTGCGGGTGATAAGCGGTGGTTCGTCGATGGCTGGTGTGACTGAGCCGAAGTACCTCTTGAGTCAGCTGTGCCAGGAAAGATGACCCTCGATCTGTGATCAGCACTTCAGGTGCGCCGTGTCGAAGGACAATGGACTCGACGAAAAACTTGGCGACTTCCACCGCTGTTCCCGATGGAAGGGCTTTCGTCTCGGCGTATCGTGTAAGATAATCGGTCGCGACGATAATCCACCGGTTCCCTTGCGTCGATGTTGGGAACGGCCCAAGCAAATCCATTCCGACCTGCTGGAAGGGCGTAGTCGGGGCAGATATCGGCTGCAAGAGTCCTGCTGGCTTTGTCGGAGGCTTCTTACGTCGTTGGCACTCATGGCACGACCGTGTGTACAGATGGACGGTTTTCGGGAGTCTTGGCCAGTAGTACTTGTCACGAATCCGGGCGAGCGTCCTGGTGTAGCCAAGGTGTCCAGCCGTCGGGTCGTCGTGGCATGCTTGAAAGATTTCTTCTCGCAGGCTGGCAGGCACAACCAGCAGCCAGGCAGGGTTGCTGGTTCCGAAGTTCTTCTTGAAGAGCACACCTCGCCGCAGGACGAAGCTTGACAAGTCTCGGGCCAGGACTCGCGGAACGGAACTTCCTTGACCTTCGAGGTGGTCGATCACGGCGCGAAGCTCCGGGTCGGCTCGTTGAAGCGCTCCCATGTCGGTATCTGTAACTGCTCCGAGAAAACGAGCGTCATCGTCGTCGTCGGTGCTGTCAGGAGGAGATTCGACTGGGGCCCTAGACAAGCAGTCGGCGTCATTATGCTTGCGGCCAGACTTGTGCACAATGGTTACGTCGAATTCTTGCAGTCGCAGACTCCAGCGAGCGAGGCGCCCTGACGGGTCCTTGAGGTTTGCGAGCCAGCAGAGGGCGTGGTGGTCTGTGACCACGCGGAACGGGATACCGTACAAGTACGGACGGAACTTGGTTATCGCCCAGACGACAGCAAGACATTCTTTGTCGGTCGTTGAATAATTTTGTTCTGCCTTAGACAGCGCCCGGCTTGCGTAAGCAATTACTCTCTCTGCCCCTTCTTGTCGCTGAACGAGCACCGCACCGAGACCGGTATTGCTGGCGTCCGTGTGTATTTCTGTCTCCGCCGACTGATCAAAATGTCCGAGGATAGGGGGCGACTGCAGCCTTCGCTTGAGTTCGTCGAACGCTTGTTCTTGCTCTTCTCCCCACTGGAACTGCACGTCGTCCTTCGTCAGATGCGTCAGCGGTGAAGAAATCTGTGCAAAGTCACGCACGAAACGTCTGTAGTAGGCGCACAGCCCAAGGAATCTTCGGACGGCCTTCTTGTCCGATGGCTTGGGGAATTCGGCGACAGCGGACGTCTTTGCAGGATCAGGGCTTACACCCTGAGCACTCACGACGTGGCCCAAGAATTTCAGCTCTCCATAGGCGAACCGGCACTTCGAAGGCTTGAGTGTCAGCCCAGCAGATTTGAAGGCCTGTAGCACGGCTCGCAGTCGTCTGAGGTGCTCGTCGAATTCGGTTGCGAACACGACAACGTCGTCGAGGTAGACGAGACAGCTCTGCCATTTCAAGCCGGAAAGGACGGTGTCCATAACACGCTGGAAGGTTGCCGGCGCTGTGCACAGCCCGAACGGCATCACTTTAAATTCATACAGTCCATCCGGTGTGACGAATGCCGTCTTCTCACGATCTCGTTCGTCCACCTCAATCTGCCAGTACCCGCTCTTCAAGTCCATCGACGAAAAGTATCGGGCGTGGCGCAGCCGGTCCAGGGTGTCGTCGATGCGGGGCAGCGGATAGACGTCCTTCTTTGTTACTGCATTCAGCCGGCGGTAGTCCACGCAGAACCTCAGGGTTCCGTCTTTTTTCTTCACTAGGACTACTGGGGAAGCCCACGGACTGTTTGAGGGCTGGACGATGTCGTCACCAAGCATTTCCTCAACTTGCTTCTGGATAACTTCCCTTTCTTTCACGGAGACTCGGTACGGTGGCCGATGCACAGGGAGAGCGTCGTCATCTGTGATTATTCGATGTTTCGCAACCGTCGTTTGGCGCACCTTCGACGACGTGGAGAAGCACTCACTGAACTCGGCGAGAAGGTCACTGAGTTGTCGTCGTTGTGGGGCTGGGAGGGACGGGTCGATGTCGAGCTCTGACGGAGTGGTTCTCTTGTGCTGCGTCGGAGAGGCGTCTTCTGAGATCACGGCGATCGCGGCTGAGTCCGGAATTTCCTCGACGAAGCCCACAGCTGTACCCTTTGTAAGGTGCTGCGACTCTTGCCGGAAGTTGGTGACAAGGGCTACGGTACGCCCGTTCTGGATCTCGGTTACGCCTCTTGCAATGCCAATCCCTCGTCCAACGAGAAGCTGGACGCTTCCTTCCATCAGTGCTACACCGCAGGTGGCTTCTTCGGTCCCGACGGATACAAAGACACTCGACAGCGGCGGCAGGTTTACATGGCTGGCAAGGACTCGCACTGCAGCTAACGTCGCTTTGGGATGTTCTGCCGATGGGACAGGTTTCCGAAGCGTTAGCTTGTTCTCCGCAAGGTCGATGATGCTGCTCTACCGAGGCCATTCAAGGTAGCGTCCTCGAACGAATCTTGCAGGGCCGCTGCTGCAGCAACTGCGCGCGTGGTGAAGATCGCTCCCCCGTACGTTCTGTGCTCAACAATACGGCGGCGGCGATGCCGCCAGGCGGGGCGTTCTATGTGATGATGTGAAGATATGGAAACAACTCCACGGCACCTCGTGTCACAGTATATTTCTTCCACAGCTGCTGCTGCTCTGGAAACGACTAGAAGGTGTCTGATCTGTGTACAGCACCTGTACCGCTGACTACCAAACGGCTGGGCGTTTATTCTGCTCGCGCGTTCTACCGGAACAACAACCACCTTTACCTTTACCGTGGCGCGTCACCGCGACTCGCGCGGCGGCGAAGAAGCGTATGGCGGTGGCGGCGGCGGCGGCGGCACTTCTCTGGTCTGGACGCGAACGGCGTGGTGAAGAAGAAGAAGAAGAAGAAGAAGAAGAAGAAGAAGCACCTGTGCTGCAGTGGCGGCGGTGGGTGCGCTCGGTGCGGCGCTGTACCAGCGCTATCGACGCCGTACTCCACTGGTACGTCTTCACAGCATTCGGCGATTTTTTGCGTCCAGCAACGGCTGCACGTTACGCGGATGTGTTCTAAGGCCTTTGCTCTGCTACCGGCACCAGCAA
>JAZHYW010014486.1:0-39598 GCA_037355805.1 Ixodes ricinus | reverse complement strand
CAGGCGTGTACCGGTAATTTACCGGCAAAATTTTTCCCGAGCTCCAAGAGGTCGGGCAGATTGTCAGCCAGATTGTATCCGGTATCGTCACGTCCGGATCGGGAAAGAGAACCAATGGAAACAATGCAATCTGAAAGCGGCAAATAGCGGGTTCGAGTGGCAAACGAAGCCATCGACACAGATAGCCTTTTTCGCTCTGGGGCAAGTAGTAGTAGTAGGCAACCTTTAATTGCGCCCAGAAAGACTAAGCGATTGGTCGGAGACCCATCTAGGAGTCCCCCTCAATCACCCCTTAGACGACGGCCGAAAATCCTTGGACTCCAGCGGCGTCCTCGGCCAGTCGGACGCCTTGTTCCTGCACCTTAAGGTCGGTGCTGAGAAGAAGAGCTTCCCAGCTCTCTTGGTTGGGGATCTGGGGCAAGATAGCAAAAACAACGAAGAGAAAGATAATTTATGTTTCAAAGAAAGTCAACATTTTTCGGAAAATTTTATTCAGCCTGAGCAAGGTCTGTTTGCTCTGAGCCAGGGCTGCATCATACATCACTTTATTTTACAACTCTGTAATAACAAGGTTTAACAGAGCTGAAAAAAAAGTATGCATAGTGATGCAGTTCGAAACTTGAATACACATTAAAATTTCAAGGAGGGCGGGCGCAATGAGAAGACAGGATTCCAAAAAAAGGTAATAACAATAAACAGAATATGGAAAGCGACGCCGAAAAGCCTCCATGGAAACAGTTAATCGAAAATCCAAACAAAGTTTATTGAAATTGGACGCGCGTGCGGGCAGTACCAAACTGATTTATACATCTGCCCTTTCATGAATTCTATATTTTAATTTTCTGTCAGCTGTACAGACTGTGGTAATGTCAATATTTTGAAAAGTTTTGTGAAGCACCTTGTGTTTACACACATCTTAAAGAGTCGTAACTTATGTTGGTGGCACATGTACCCTAATAATGATCATTGTACCCTATATAATGATCGGGGAAGAACTTAACAGAGCTCACTCGCGACCCAGGCAAATAAAAACGCCAGTTTACGGTGCTTTGTATCACGACCAACTCTGTACTTATAGTATAGAGTTGGTCGTGCTTTGTACTCGGGTGGAGAGGGTCACGTCGTGCGCCGCTGGCGCGTTTTTGGTCACCGGTGCCACCGGTAAGGGCTTGCCGGCAAATAACCACCCGAATTCGCCATATACACCGCAGAAAGATTGCGAGATCATGATGTTGGATTATCACGGGCTTAAGCTGAGCTAGTTGGGTCATTCTTACGATGGGCCAGCTGAACAAAGAAACCACGCATAAAAACACCATTCACACTGCTGGACTAACAACTGTTTAATGCTCTTCCTTTTCAAGGATAAAAGGATAAAAGACAGCAAGGATAAAAGAAAGAAGAATGCGCCAGCCTCACCCCTAAAAAGGATGAGGAAACGCCAAAAAAACCAGTAAAGCAAAAAAATCGAACAGTGACCTAAAGAAAAAGAAAAAGAAAAAGAAATTAGGAATTACGGGATAAAAAAGAAAAAGAAGTTTTCAATCACTCGCAAAGAGGAAAAGAAAAGGAAGAGCATTAAACAGTTGTTAGTCCAGCAGTGTGAATGGTGTTTTTATGCGTGGTTTCTTTGTTCAGCTGGCCCATCGTAAGAATGTTGGATTAATTTGGGTTCGCTGGTCACGTCGAGAATGCTAGTACTATATGCATACTCGTTGAGATGAACACGTCTACGAGGGGGGGTGTTAATTGCTCCAATGCTGGAGGGTGTGCACGCCATGACGCGGTGGAAGCTGCGGCGCTTTTTGCGAAATGTGCGGGTGAGAATGTTGCGCGGCTTGAGGATCTTCTTACCAGGCACTGCTTTTTTTCTTCATTTCAGTCGTGAATCATCGAGTGCAAATTATGCTTATCTGGCATGCCGTGTGAAGATATCGAATTATCTACACCCTATGTCGGAGTGGTCGTACAGATCTACGATCATTGTATATTTGCATGGCTGTGTGCCGTCCGTCATGCCGTGGATTGGCATTACCTCTAGATGTCATTCGCCAAGAAGAATTTTAAGGCACAATAAAGCTTCAGGTGCCTGGACTTTTCCCTAGCCTGATCATGTACACGGTTAAAATTATAGAAGTCGTTTTGAGAATGGTCAATACCAGAAAGTATGTTTTTAGTAAGTTTAAAATGAGCAAGGTTAAAACGAGAAAAGTCTTTTTGAGAATGGTCAAAACCAAAAAGTATGTTTTTAGTAATTTTGAAATGAGAAAGGTTAAAATGAGAAAAGTCTTCCTGAGAAAGGTCAAAACCAGAAAGTATGTTTTGAGAAAATTTGAAAGGAGAAAGGTTAAAATGAGAGAAGTCGTTTTGAGAAGGGTCAAAAATGGAAAGTTTGTTTTGAGAACGGTTTAAGGGAGAAAGGGAGAAAAGCGAAAGTTTTCTTTTTGCGCTGGGTTGAAATGAGAAGGTAAGAACGAGAAGGTAGAAATGTGAACGGTTTCAAATGAGAACCACCCCTCGTTCGTGAGTCCGCCGCTTGACGACGATCGTTCGGCCGGTTTAGTGGCGTGAGTTTCACCGCCCAAGAAGCTTCGCTGCTTCGCTCCTACTTAACACTGAGAACGTCTTCATGGTCTGTGTGTGCTCGGTGGTTGAATGATTCTGGTTGAGCTGTCTTCGGTCGTGACAGTTGACTCGTCACGACCGTTGATGTACGTCGTAAATAGTGTACCTAGTTTTAGAGTAATAAAAAAATGTTTAGGTATTATACGACTCTTTCTGACTTTGCTTATACCTTCCCCAGAAACGCGAGCATTCGTCAGTGGACTATACACAAATTAAGATGCGAGCTGCATGCAGTATTAATTTTGCACCCATTTCTAGCTGCAGCCGCCGTCGTACCCCTCGTCAATTACAGCCATTGTTCGCCGCAGGTGACGGCAAGAAAGCAATCTCTCGCCGACGACGACCGCATTCGCTTTAATTCTGGATTAACGCACGCGACGGAGAAGGGTGAAAGCTGGTTCGCGGGTGCTATGAGGGAAGCGAAGACATGGATGCTGAGTACCGGTGGGAAAGGTTGTTTTATCGACCGTCGCAAATAATTTACGTTTTTATCTTTGTTATGTTCGAGGAGATAGAAGCGCTGAATCGTTTGAAAACTTCCTTGAGGCAGGATATTGGTGCGAAAGAGCACTATATTTGCAACATCACTCACTGACGTGGCGATCCACGACGACAAGTTTGCGCACCCGAATGGTCAGTATAGACGACTGATGGGCAGTAAAGGGATTTAGCAATTAGAGTGATTAGAGTAAGCGTGTCACAAATGTTTGTCGTATCTGTATTTGAACTGTATTAAATATGCATTGTATCAATAGACCGATTTCATCAAGCGTTCGGCTCATCCGTGACCCCGCCATAACTTTTGTCCAGAGGAGGCAAACGGCAGTGCACGATAGAGCTCGTGCCGTTCCGTGCTCTACACGCGCAAAGCTCCAGCAAGGTTGTCGCACGTGCAGAAAGACTAAAGTTCCCTAGATGCATCACGATAGCGGTGACGTAGTCAAACGGGCAGGTGCGAATTGTGCGGTGAAAATGTTTGTGCGCAAGATGTGTATCGAGCTGCAAATGTGGAAGCGCCGAAATAAACTGTATATATTCGGTTTCTTTTTTTTTTTTACTTTCAATTGAGCGGTGACCAGCGTCACCTGGATTAGGCATTTCCAGTTTTCATTCTTGTTACACCTTCCGTCAAATAATAAATGGTATAAGCGCAAGATGTTTTTTTTTTTTCACTGGACATTACGGGATTTGTTGCGTTTCCGGTCTTCTGTCGGGAGGTACAGAGCGAGTTACTAGTTAGAGGTAGTGAAATTCACGGTTTCTACTTTGAGGCTTGTAACAGTTACTAGCTTCTTGACCTAGTAACCGTTACTAGCTTCACCGTTACGACCAACGGTTGCTACTTACCTAGTAAGATATGTGAGAAGCAATTACTAGCTTTTACCTAGTAAATACTACTAGCTTTTAAAGTGCATGTAGCTGAATGGCCCCATTTAGCAAAATGGGTTAAAACCAACCCCGTTTTCTCATTAAAATTTTTCAAAGAATCACTTCTGACTTTTGATTTAGATAACGGCTGGATCTGAAATATTGGCATCTAGTTTGGAGTGCTAGCACTACATTTGGGCGGATAATAATCGCTCATTCAATGCGCAGTTTAATTTCGCAATAAAAAAACACTTTTTTGAGGGAAAGGGGAGGGGGAAGGCGCGGGGGGAGGAGGGAGTGTGTACATGTCGTATATCGCTTACCAGATCATCCGCAAGAATAAACACAATGTGGGGCTGCCGTGACCCCCCGGCAGACAAGAGAAACCCGGTGGCCACAGCCGCGGAGATAAGAAGCAGGGCAACGGAGAAGACCACGAGGGGCGTGAAACTCGGCTTCCTGGCATCCTGGTTCTCGTGAGTCGGCGCGAGAGCCTGGGGACTCTCCAAAGCTCGACGTCTAAGCATCCGCGACCATGTGGACCCGCTGTCAGCGAGCTCTTGCCGAGAAGACATGGAAAGAAACCGCACGAAATAGCGGCGAGTATAGAAGGCAGAGCGAGCCGGGCAAAGTCGCTGATAGCGTGTCGCCCGATATATAAAGACAAGGGTCGAAAAAAGCCCTTAAAAAGAAAATAATAAGGATAGGTGTCGGAATGGGGACAGATAACGGTAGTCGGCTTGTAGCGGTCATTCCTTTCGCAAGAAGTTTGGTTGTAAACTAGGCTGACAGTACGCTCAGTGCTATGCGATTATGGGTACATGTCATAAAAGCAAACAAGAAGATACTAACTACGGCAGTAGAGCTGAATTGCCACTCCGAACTCGAAGCATCTCACAGATGTCAACAGGGTGTCCCCGAAATAGAAATCACGGTGTTCTTTTAAGCGCGAAAATAAACTGCGCTTCGCCGAACGCTCATTCTCCGCCCAAATATGGTGCTAGCAGTCCGGACCAGATGTCAAATTTTCAGAAAGAATCGTTAAATTGTTAAAGACAGTTAGTGTCACTTTTCGGAAATATGTTATAGAAAAAGCCTGGCCGACGAAGCCCAAGAATACATGGGTCTGCACGGCGCAAACGTACTCTGTTTCACCTTATGATGTACCGCAGAAAGGCTACAGCGCGAGTCCATGCCTGGTGCACATCTGGCGCACAAGCTCGACTGCGCTGACGCTATTCGCTTACCCGTGGCGTCTAGGGGGCGGGGGGGCGACCGCCCCGCAGCGCTGGGGTGTCGCGGCGGGCCACGAAGCGGAGGTGGAGTCGCGAAGCTGTCCGTGGAGCTGGTGCCATGACCTTCTGCGCTGGGTACAACACAAGGTGAAACAAAGTATGAGGGAACTGGTCTCACTTTCTATTGAACGTTTCAGAATATAGCTTATCAGTTTTGAAAAGGGATAACGGTTTGTTCTAATAGTTTGGAATCCGTACCACTACCGCTAAATTTCGTCGCAGACGAAGCATTCGGCGATGCTTAATTTATTTTTGCGGTGAAAGAACAAAAACAAAAGGATGCTTTTCGAAGCCACGTTACAAAGAGAAAAAAACAACGACAAACGTTACGAGCTAGAAATAAACGTGCTAAATACGGATCGATTATAAATTAAAGCATTTCATTAGAAGTTCATGAAGTTCATAAACATGAACAAACAATTTAATCTGACAAAGTGTGATGTCTCTGAAACGCAAACCACAAGTAAACGTCAAAATTCACCGAGTGAAGAGGAGAAAGACGTCTACGACGAAGGCATGAACTGAGAAGACGAAGTCACGCGTTCACTCACTACAACTGGGGATTGTGTAACTTCTAGAAACAATAACAGAATAACCTCAATGGAGCAACGTCAGTAAGTTAATTCCATCTATATTATTTACTACTTTATCGCTCGTAGTTTAGCATCTTCCAAACAATATAGGGCTAAAATGTTTTCCTTACTCGCAGGGAGGTGAACCAAGATTTCCTCAGACAGTCTACGAGTGAGTGCATTTCGGTTACTATCACCGGACGCGAAGGTGCTGAGTCTGAAGCTCCGAACTCAGATTGGTAGAGTTGATAGTCATGTCTCGTTAATACAAACCCCTTAATCTGCATACCCCGCTGTACCAAATGTTTCAGTGGAGAATTAAAAACAAAGATTTCTGGTAATAATGTGCTGTAGAAAAAAGAAACAATTTTTTGAGAACTCACTGTCCGCTACGTCGGACGTCAGGGATTACAAGACACACACTAATTATCTAAATGATTTCTAATGTTTTAGGGTTTCAATTAGAAACTCGCCGAGTGTCATCAAAACCCACGAATCATTCGTTTTTGGGAAGACTTAAAACGCGTGCGAACAATGGGTCCGCTACAGCTCCCATTCATGCGACGGGCATAAGGCTAGCGATACGAAAATGCGGAGGCCTCTCTGGTGTTCTGCCTGCTGCATGAAAGGCAACTTTAGCGCACTCCCACGCTTTACACATGCTCTAAGTCTTCACAGAAAAAATGATTGATTCAGGTCTTTTCGATGGCGTTGAACAAGTTTCTTGTAGGTAGCATATGGAAGTTTTATGTGCCAAACCAACAAAAGACATGTGGCGTGTCCCAACCAACGACTGAGGAATCCTTTCGACCTTTTGTAACTTTTGGCTCACAAATGAAATCGTCTTTTCCACAATTAGCCTCTTTTAAACTGCGGGCACCTCGTAAGTTTGTAATTGGAGTCATATGTTATATTCACTCATTAAAAGTTAATAAGTAAATTTTAGTAATTAATTAGCTTATTTCGTATGCGTATTGTAATCCCTGATGTCCGCCGTGGGTGGCAGTTTGTTCCTAAAAATGACTTTTTTTCTCTCTGAACCACTCTTTGGCAACAATCTGTACCTTCGCTGAAACTGCCGCTATGGGCAACCTGCAATGCAGTTTTGTTTGGCGCTATCTAGCGACTGGAGCAAGAAAGATTAGGTATGCCTGGAAGTGGCGGCCGCATTGGATAAAACGTTAGATATTCCTTCGGTAGCGACGCTTAGCCTCGTGTTTGAAGCAAGACATGCTGGATAGACCAGGAATCTGTGGGCGTATTACATGCCATGTACGACGGAGTCTACGGCCACTGCGGGCCTCTTGGAACAACGGAGTGATGCACGTGACTACGATGACTACGTATCGCCGAGAGCTCGCTTTTAATGCTGAGAAATGTTCGACCTTTCGCTGCGTCATGCTTTAATATGCTTGCGTTGCGTTCGCGCTCGTATAGACCTTTGCATCGCTGATCACGCGGACGAAAAATGCTGAGTCACTGAGTTGTGAACGCAAGCGCAGCGTCCGATATAGCGCACAGCAGAGCAACACCGCAGGTTCAGAAGGCGTTCCACAGCCCAGCAGACAAAGATGGCAGCGCGCAGAAGGCAATTTTGCAAAGGTCTATACGTAGCGCATATTGAATCCGTCGAAAAGCAATGTAGGGGTATCGTTCACTCTTTACGAAGCTGCAACGAGACCGGTTAGGTGCTCAAATTAACGAGACACCACTGTATTAAGTACTTGGCCCTGCCGCTGGTTGCGTACTTTCCAGCGTTGAAGAATGGTCACCCCATTCCATTCCACCTTGACTCGAGAATTAGAGTTTCCGACAATTCCACTCCTTTCAACTCCTCATGAAGACACTGGGCCTATTCCCACACTTCTGGAATGGCTGAACTCCACCATTCCGTTCCTCTGATTCCTAAACGTGAAAAAAGATGTCCAGTGGCAGCCACATTACGCTACACGAAAAAAAAATCATAATGCTGTTGATGTCATCAAACGCGGAGACGACTGCAAAAGTTATACAAAAGCTTTCTCAAAGCCCTCACTCTACTAAGCCGAAGGTCAATTGGTCACACAAAGCGCATCGTGGCACTTGGTGTCACTACAGACATCGATCACATCGATCAGTCGTAGTAAGCCTGCGAGTCAAAACACACGCCAAAAAATTAAAAGAACAACTTTTTCTCGCAAATAGACCGTCTACGGCCAGCAAGTGTTCCACAATGCGTCTTTTGCGACGTCGGAACGCGGGGAGGAGCGTGCCAATCGGAGGGGCAGCATAGATAACTACTTAGAGAATGCACGATGACGAGGCAACCAAGCGCGTGCCGTCGTTGCTTAAGGTAGGGGAGGAGGGACTAAAGAACTTGTGGACGGATTTTGGGGTAAACCATAGCCTCCTATCTACTGACAAGGCCGGTCAGATCGCCACGAGAAGCGGCCGCCGAAATGAAAAAGGTGGAGTGGCAGACAACGGATGAGAGGAGAACCCCGCGACTGGCGCACCTCTGCGGCGAGACGCCGAAAAACATTTCTCCTGAGAGAACAGGTGTGTTTAGGTCCTCGCCGCTGCAAAGCTGTGCGCTGACGTCCAGGTTCCCGGAAAATGGCTCTCTGATGCTCTGTGCTATACTTTGTCTCATCCTATGATGGATGCTAAAGGTCAAAGCCACAGGCCGTCAGTAGTCCAATCACGTTAAACATAACGATGACATGCTTAACATTGATTGGGGTGGACGAATAATGCTCCGTATAAAAAAGTGCTGCATCATTTCTGTAGCTTCGACACTGCAAAGAGCCTGTACGTTTTGGCTTTACTTTACGATTTTAAATTGGGTGATCACTCAGTGCTACTCACCTCGAACCACAGCTCTTAGAAAAAAGGGTCAGCACCAGTGGCGTCACGAGGGGGGGACGGGGACGGGGGGGGGGGGGGGCGGACCGCCCCGGGTGCAGCGCTCGGGGGGGTGTCGCGGCGGGCCACGAGAGGGGGGGGGGGGAGTCGCGGCGGGCCGCGAGAGCGGGGGGAAGCCACGGCAGGCTACAAGCGGGAGCGGGGGGGGGGGGGAGTCGGGGCGGGCTGCGTGCGGGAGCGGGGGGGGGGGGTGGAGTGTCGCGGTGAATTACCGCCCCGGGTGCCGGTGTCCCTCGTTACGCCACTGGTCAGCATAGTCCTCCTTAAATGGAGGAACGAGTCTGACACACATGTTCTTTCAGAAATGGAGCAACTTAGCCCCCTTCAACAAGGAAGGAAAGTTTCTCCTCCGTCGAATAGGAGGCGCATTTCAAAACGGCGGCTCCAAATCGAGCGTCTATCGTAGGTCCTTCGGGCACGCTATCGACGTTCCACCAGTTCCACCGCAACGCAAAGTGTTCCGATAGTCACCGGACAGGCGAATGCCTCCCGCTCACTGGCGGTCTGCCTCTGATTGGTCGGCAACACTCGACAGAAAAAGAAAAGCACCGCGTTGACCGCGTTGACCGCCTAGCAGCGACCAAGCCCACCCAAATCGAGCCTAAAGTTCCAGGGCACGATGAGCACTCAATGACCACAGAACACGAGCTTTGCACGTCGTATATTTATTGGCCAACCCGGCTGCCCGTGCAGGTGAGGAAATCCGCGCCCCGAATCATATTTCGCGTCGTGAAAAAAAAAAAAAACAACAACACAAATTTGCCGAAACGCGGTGAGCCAGAATGGTCAGTCAATTTCGCGTCACTTACCCATGCTCGTTCTCATATCGCAATTCCTCCGTCGCAAATCCCACACAACGGATAGGAGCTCTAGGACCGATAATTATTCCCAAGCAACCGATACGGTGCGCCGAAGGATTCTCTACAACTCGCCAATGGTACGCTACCGGCTGATGCGAACCTCGGGTGCCTCAAGCGAAAGAAAATACGAAGACAGTTGCACCGTCCAAGGCCAGATGGCGCGCGCGCAAGCAAACTTAAAAGCACTGGATATATAAATATTATCCAGCGTTTAAAGCAAACTACTCCAGGTGGCGCTGTTACCGCCCAATTCAATAATTTTAAGATAAAACAATGTCTTACTGATACCCAACATTCACCCTCACCCTCCCCATCGCTTCGCAATGGAAGTCTCATCGTACAGTCGGGGACAAAAGTCCCCAGGACACGCGAGCTGCGACTGAAACGCATTGCTCTGCCATCTGCCGGCAGGTCGCCTGGTTTCGAGATCACACGAAAGCGCATGCGCGTCCTACTGTGCCTGCAAACATGTCTGTTTTCCCGCTCTTCTGCGGCGCGGCGCCTAACTCGGAATCGGGCGCGTGGTACCGCCTCGGAGATAGCGCTGGCGGCTGACGAGCGTCTGCTACACATTCCGAAACTGGAGATACCGCCTGCGTCATTGCGCCGCATTTCGCCGTGTCAGCGCACCTTGCTTTATAACCATAACCAGTTGAGCTGGATCGCTCAGTTGAGCTGCCGTGACTTCTTCCTTTATAGGTGCCATGTCAGTAAGCGCGCCCGCGCCCTAATAATCACAATATAGAAAAAAACGTAAAATCACTGCATATTAAAAACCAGACTCACTATTGGCCAGCGATAGGCAGTATACGTATAGTAGCATGTTCCTCAATCGGGAGCCATTCTTTAATAAAGATGTCTCCTTCGGTCCCCATCGAGGGACGGCGTTTAATCGCACGTCTTTTTATTGAGGGAGTTCCGCAAAGGGAGATCGCTCGACGCACTGGTCGTTCGAGATGGACTGTGACCCGCGTGATTAAGGCCTTCCGTGACGATGGCGGTCGACTTGTGGACGCTCCTCGCTCCGGCCGGCCCAGGGCCACAGATGAAGAAGAAGACCGGCTGATTGTTGCCGCAGCTGTTACGGACCCTTTTATGACAGCAAAAGAAATCCGACAGGAACTCTCCCTGAGCCTCTCCAGTAAGACTATCCGAAGGCGACTGGTGGAAGCAGGGATGAAAAACTGCATGGCTGCTCAAAAGCCCTACCTCACGGATGCACAGCGCCGGGTGAGACTCTCTTTTGCAAGGGCCCTGGAGCATTGGACGGTAACGGAGTGGTTCGAAGTGATATCCACTGACGAGTCCACTTTTTCAACAAGGTGGGACCAAAAGCGGCGCGTTTGGCGGTCAATGAATTGCAGGTAAGAATAACGTGCATCGAAACTCCCGACAGAAAATGTGTTCGTTTAAAACGACAAATGAGAAACATTAGTGTAGAATATTTGTATTAATTAAAACGAAATACCCAGTGTGTATACTCCACCTGCAACTCTTCTAATAAATATAAAACTAAAGAAAAGTCCGAGCTTAAAAACGACAGCGGAATGTTTTCTTTGTCATCTGCATAGTTGCAGGAACGTAGAGTATCGCTGGCGTCGGTTGGGGCGGCTTCTTTAGTTCTAGCAAGGGTTCTGGCATTTTAATGAAGAGAGTTATTTTGCTGTGTAATAACTCGTTACGGCACTGTTTTTCTAATCTGTTTAAGTTTGGGAAGAACCTTATTTTCGCGAATTTCGCGATTTAGAAAAAATAATTCGAACAATTAATTGCTTGATTACCCAGTGCTGATGAATCATAACATACTAATACTCTCAATCGCAATAATTGTGCCGGCCAAATATTTCTGAAACCAGCGCTTTGTAGAATTAGCGACAAAAAAAAATCGAGCCCGGAAAAATAAAGTCGTTTACAGCAATGTGTGAAACTTTCATGGAATCTAGTAGCGTAAATTACGTGTAATGAGTGTAACAAATATCGAATCAAATCAAATCAAATCTTTATTTCCAGAAAACTGGAGGGATCACCAGACAAAAAGCTGTTAAAAACAGCTTGACTGGGTCTGGGATCCCTTTACATTATAGTAAAGGGATCCCAGACATTACATTACATTTGCTGTTAGACCCAGCTGTGTGTGCACCGGTCGTCCCTAGTAACCCTCCACTTCTTGTGAAAAAAGGAGAACTCTCTTAGCGAATGAAAGGCACCGTATGTTGTTTGCACGCGTCTTACGAGAGTAGAGTATTGTTTTTTTTTATCCTAAATAATTTCTTAATTAGGACTAAATAGCTAACTGTTTAAATCCTTTATTGAGACAAGAAATGTAAATTACAAAGCTGTCGAGTGCTTTGAGGAACACCCCGAATATGTGTCTGCATGCACCGTGATACGGTTTTGTCCTGCAAAGCATATCACGCTGAGGATGTTTCTCAAGGCGCTTTTTAACTTTTCGCGCGAAATTTAGGCTCGAAAGACAATATTTAAAAGGTTAGCTAATTAATGTTACTTCTTGCAAGAGATTCGATAAGAACCTGCGTTATTTCCATTTCCGTAAAGCACTCCACTTTTTTGTAAGTTTGTTTTTTTCTTTCTGAGGATGCATTATTTTGGGCGCATGATCTATATTTTAGTGGTTCTTGTTACATTTTCCTTTGGAGATACCGTCCTGAATATATGCAAAGTGTGCTGTCGAGTGGCCGATGCGCCATCGCTGTGTGGAGACCGATAGGTAAGGAGGGTTTAGGCCCTCTCGTCAGAATTGAAGGGCAGTTTAATGCAGAAGCTTACTGCGAGGTCATTAACAACACGCTCGTTCCCTACGTCCTGCACGGACCGTTCTCCGACGGCTGCGTCTTGCCGCAGCAGTTTCGAAGCCCCGTGCACAAGGCGCGTAGAGTCAGCGCGATGCTGGAAACTTCAGGCCTACACCAGCGTGAGTGGCCACCAAACGGTGCTGACTCCAACCCCATCAGAAAACATCTTGGGCACAATGAAAAACAATATTGAAAAAGGACATCTCAGTCGCGCTTCCGCTGACTCCCTCTGGGAAAGCGGTGAATGAAGAATGGAACACTATGCGTGCGCGTCCGGAGCTGGTTGCACGGCTCTATGAATCGATGCCTCAGCGACTACAGCAAGTGATTGCCGCTTAGGGAAATTTCACCGGCCATGAGTCGCGGCTCTCCCATAATTATGCATTTCAAAAGGTCCGAACAATTTTTTTTTAATGCGTATAAATTACTCCCACTTGGTTTTCTCTCCCGCCTTTATTCCCGAGCACATGCCCTGCACCTGCTTTCAACGACTGGGCTCTAGGCTTTTACCAGCTGCTCACTGTGAACGTATTGGGTTTCCTGAGAAATGTATATATCAGTTTTAAAATGATAGCGCAGCATGTAGAAAGCACACGCTGCAAACATATCAGCCAAGTTGAATCGGAACAGGCTCAAAAGCCGGTGAGCGCTTACACGGCGAATTGCGGCGCAATGTCACGAGAGGTATCGGAATGCGTAGCAGACGCTCGTCAGCCGCAAGCGCTATCTCCGATGCGGTACCACGCGCCCGATTCCCAGTTAGGCGCCGCGCCGCAGAAGAGAGGGAAAACACATATGTTTGCAGGTACAGAATAGGACTCGCATGCGCTTTTGTATGATCTCAAAACCAAGCGACACGACCGGCAGATAGCAGAGCAATGCGTTTCAGTCGCAGCTCGCACGTCCTGGGGACTTTTGTCCCCGACTGTACATACACTTTACGCACACAATGCACTGAACAACATAGACAGATACATGGCAACGTTACAACAACGCACACATCACAACCCCTCATCTTTTTTTTCTTTATTGCCGAAATATGGACATTCACAGAATGACATGCCAGAAAATTCCAAATGCCACGCTTATCGAGTGACGTCTAACGCGGCATGGCTAAAATGGTTTCAAGCGAGTCACATCGTCGAGTAGCGATACAAAATCAGGTACGCAAGGTTGAGCCTGCCACACTTCTAAAACATATTGCATAGATTCACCGAAATATTCTCTAACCTCTCTGGCATCAGTATCTGCATTGCGGACGGCCATGCGGGATTTACATACACTGTGAAGGCCTACAAGCATTACAAGATCGTATAAAACATTGTTCTCTTCCTCTACAATTAAAAACCTAATACCATGCGCATTTACGGAAACGTTTTTTTCAATGTACGTTGCAGCACGTCCCAAAAGACAATCACATCCCAACAGTTCAGAAAGACGTGTTCTACTGTCTCCGGCTTTTGGCACAGAAAACAGTTTACACTTCACGGTACAAACAGACCTTTGTCTTCTAACCAAGTCTTTACCGGCAAGACTCCAGAATGCAATTAAAAAAAGAAAAAAGGTTTTAACAGATGGTGGAACAGGCATTTTCTTAACTCGCTTGAGAACATTCTGACCAGGACCCATACAATACAGATTTCTATACAGCGGTACAGGCACGGTAACGTCAACAAGATCTCTGTGCAATCGCTTTTGAGATACCCCGCTGAAGTATTCTAGAGAACTGCATAGCTTGTAACACCTCACGCATATAGCCATGAATCCCTCCACTACAAACCCTCGTAGACGAGACAACAAAACCCGGGAGCACTCTGCACAGGCACACTTGACAAAAGGCACTCAGAAAAGGATCGTTCACATTTCGTAGGAAAAGAAAACGGTTGACAACCTGTCGCACGAAGAGGTGTGCTAATAAAAGCTCCCCCCCTCCCCCAAGCGGACGCGCCGGAACAGGTTCGTTCGACTCGTCCGCCCCCGTGTAGATCCCCACATCAGCACAGGAAACACCCGATGCAATCTCTGTACATTCACGCGTGAACAATGCAGCACCTGCAGAACATACCATAGCTTGCTTGCTAATAACAGGTTACATACTGTGGCGAGTGCGAAAATTGATAGGTCCCTCCCTTTCCACTTTTCAGCCTTTTCACGTAGTTTGACTATTTGCCTCCGCCAGTACGGATCACTGTCTCGGTAATTTTCCAATGGGACCCATAAGTACTTTGCAAGTGTCGTTACCTAACATACATTTTCAAACACAGTGGGCGTTGACTCCCTCTTTCCGTGCCAAAAACCTAAACATTTTTGCCAATTTACAGCGCTTCCACTATGTTTGCAAAATTCCTAATTATCTTCACACTCTTTCTGATACTATACTTATCGACACAAAATATGGCAATGTAATCGGCGTATGACAACACGCGGACCTCGCACGACTGCAATGCAAACCCACGAATAATTTTGCTATGGATTATACTCAAACAAAAGGACTCAATATATATGCAAAGAAGAAGTGGGGACAACGGACAACCCTGGCGCACCGCCCGGAGAACTTGAATACGTTCACTTGTCGATTTGTTAAAGATCAGGTTTGTAGTACACCCATCGTATGCCATGCGTACGCCATCAAGAAGAATTGATCCTACGTTTATATGTTCTAGAATAGTAAACAAAAGTTCATGAGAGACTTGGTCGAAAGCTTTTTCGAGGTCAATTTGAAGGATCGCCACTACTCGATTCATACAATCGCGACAGTCAAGAACGCTCTGGGCTACATGAATATTGGTCACTATTCATCGACCTTTTATCCCAGACGCTTGATAAGGACCAACTATATCTTTCATGACCGTCTGCAACCTACTCGCCAATATTTTTTTTAAATATTTTATGATCGACATTAGTCAAACTAATTGGTCGATAGGCTGTCACCTGTCTTAGTTTAACCTTATCTTCGGTTTTGGGAATGATAACTGTGTGTGCACGGGAAAAAGACGGTGGTAGCTTTCTTTGCTCATACGCTTCACAGAGTACACGACAGAGCACAGGGCTGATTTTACGCTTGAATGTCTTATAGAAACCCGCACTTACACCGTCAGGTCCAGGCGATTTGCCGGGATTCAAATCATCGATAGCTTTCTGAACTTCCTCAACGGTGATCCCTGCCTCTAAAATTGTAGTTGTGTCACTGTCCAACTGCGGCAGTAAACAAAGAAACTCGCTTTTAAAATTATCTATGTCTACAAGGTAGTATGAGAACAATTGTTTATAGAAATAAAAAATGCACGCTTTATATCTTCACGGTTACTATAGTAACAGCCCCGCAATATTCAATTTCCGCTATGTCATTCCGACTGGCATACCGTTTCTCAGCGCCAAGTGCTTTCTTTGTTGGCGCTTCACCAAGCAGCAGGTTTTCTCCTCGCGCTCGAACAATCGCACCTTGATATCGGTCTTTATCCAAAACCTCTAGCTGCGCCTTCACGGTAGAGATATCTTGTTTATATTCGCCAGGCGACCTACTTTCTTCGCCGAGAAGAAGTTTAAGATTACCTCGAAGGAGTGCTTCTCTTTTTCTTTCACCGTGTTTGATCGCGCTTGATCTTTCCAGTGCTTTCATTTTTACCTCCTGTTTGAACAATTCCCATTTTATAGTATAGTTATCCCCCACGGATTCAACTAAAGCTTTCAGGCAGTCCTCGACCGCTGCCGTAAAAATATCGTCGCTCATCAGCCTACCATTTACCTTCCATAGCTCCCGAGAAGATACTTTTCTTCTACTTTTGTCAGCTCCAAGCGTGAACGACCCCAGACAGTGATCACTAAAAGAAACAGGCATCACACAATATTTGTAAGAAAGGGGCAGCAACTCCAATGAAACGTACAGCCTATCTAAACGAGCGTGACTGGACCCTTGAAAATGTGCAAAATGAAACATTTGTGCATTCTCCATGGTATCACCGACATCGTCAAGTCCACTCTCATTTATAATTTCGATTAAATTGTCCGTGCTAGCACCTCTGAAAGGGGTTGCACTAGATTTATCACGCGCGGAACATATACAGTTAAGATCACCAAAGAGGATGACTAAGCGTTCTGTATGAACAAAGGGCCGAATATCTTCAAAAAATTCTTTCCTTCTATCAGCACTGAGAGGAGCATAAATGCAAATAGCCCACCGTTCATGGCACAAAAAAACAAAAAAAACAAATCGCAGACAATTAGTTTTTTTTTATCACAGGTGGTGACAGCTTGAACGACCGCCCCAAACTCTTCCGAACCAACAAGACACACCCTGCCGATGCACCCACCGCACGGCTGACGCCCACATCGTAACACGCCGTAAAAGGCCACACCATACGGCCTGTCTGTTCCTCTCCTTCGACTTTGGTTTCCTGCAACGCGACGATGTCAATATCCTGCTCTGTGACGAGGCGATACACCTGTCTTTGTCTACTACGGTTCGATAGCCCCCGAACATTAAAGGTCGCAACTCGCACAGGCGTTTCGACTGAAATCGTCATCGGCTAGGACCAAGCAGGGCACATGGTGCTTACCTTCGTCGTACACCTCTCGCAGAGCATCTGCTGGGACAGTCTGCATCTGCTGGGACAGCGACCGCGGCTGGTTCAGGCCGCGCTTCTTTGCCAGTTTCTTCGTCCATTGCCGCTCGAGCTGTTGCAGCCGCCTTTCCTGCGATGCCTCGACGACGTCATCAAGACGGCACTTTACTGAGCTCGCTTCTATGTCCATCTCGGCCACAGGGTTCTCGGTAGTAGGGTTCTCGCCGTCGGACACCGGGGCGACGCTTGTGGCGTTCGGGTCCGCCACTTCTGCCGACTGACGCTCAACTTCCGGAGCAGGAGCAATCGTCGACCCCTGTGACGAGCCAGCGTCGCTCACCTTCGCTGATCCGGTGCCAGAATTGTCCTCCTGGCCTGGCTCCTCGGTTGCCGACACGGGAGACGTGGCTGATTTTTCCGCCTCCTCCTGATCCATGAGTAGCTCGTTCCGGTCATCAACCGTGCCCCTTCCTGCGGCCCGAGCGTACGAGCGGACACAGTCCGCCTCCTCGTGCCCAAAAGCGTGGCACTCGGCACACCTGGGAGCTCGACAGTCACGACGAATATGCCCCCTCCTGCTGCACCGGAGGCAGACCGGGGCCCGCCCAGGCACAACCACGAGAGCCGTCCCGCTGCCGAGGCAAAGCTGATGCGGTAGACGGTCAAGGGGGACGCCCTCCCGTAGCACGAGACGCACGATCCGGGTGGTTGACTCGACCCCGACAAAGCCGGGCACCTTCCACCGGTCATAGCTCACGTACCCCTTGACCTCGCCGTGTTCTTCGAAGGCCCTCCTCCTTATGGTGTCGTTCGAGACATCGAACGACACCCAGCGGAGCTTTATACGAAGCTCTTGCCGGAACAGATCCACGACGAGGCACGAGTGCCCTTTGACGAGGAGCACCTTGGATTTCGCCGTATCCGTCGTGAGCTTCACTAGCCAGACATGGGCCTTTTGATAGGCCCCAATTCCAGCCACGTCGCCGATGACTCCTGCGTCTTCAGAGGCCTTCGAAAATCTTCGCTGCGGTACCGTCGTCCATTCAAGTCGCAATGCAACACGACTGCACGCTTCATTGATTTACCTGATGGCAGAGTGGGCAAAATAACTCAATAATCCTGAGAATCAAATGCCTTGTCACCAAGGCCGGCGTCGGCCGCTATCGCAGCTCGCGAGGAGCCTTCCATTCTGCGTCCGCTCCTGTCAGTGGCTGGAAACAGAAACGACACAACTCCTCATCACTGACACCATCGGTTGCACGAGTGGTATATATACCGTGCGGATTTAAGGCACCTATTTCCGCAATGACTGCCCAAGAAGGAATAATATTGCAAAAAAGATTACTGCTCTCGCACGAAAGTATGCTGATAATAATGTTTTTAAACGTTCGAAGGCACACATCTCCAAGTAGAATATAAGCTTAGACATGGTAACTGTTTGGTGTAGTCGAAAAACATCCCCACCCGCCGGCACAAAAAAAAGGAATGCGCGAAGAATACGCGCTTATGGGTGAGCGCTGGTGCGCGCTGATGTGTGCGCTTCCCCGCGTAGCAGCTCCGACCGCCCAGATATGCCTCGGATCCGCTTGGGGGCGCGTTAGTGAAATGGGGGAAAGCACGCTGTTGCCATCTTTCTCCTCCCTTTTGTTTTAGAGTGTGCAGTTACAACCTGTGACACGAAGAGCTCGACGCTGTTCGTGGTAGACGCAGCTGGAGCGAGGACCTCGGGGTCTCTAGACGACATGTTGGCAGTGGCGAGGCACTCGCCAGGAACACACTGAACCATGAACCGGTAGCGCAGCAGCCGGATGCGGAACCGCTGGACGTGACGAGGCATGAGGTCGAGGTCGGTGGAGCCCAGCAACCGGACCAGCGGCTGGTGATCGGTTTCGTCAAAAGAGCTCAGATTGTGCAGCTTTATGAACCTTTGGATGGCCCACAAGACTCCCAGCGCTTCCTTCTCGATTTTGCTGTAGCGCTGTTCGGCAGTAGAGAGTGAACGCGACACAAAGGCAACCGGTCGTCGCTCACCAGATGTTGCTCCTGCAGAAGGACGGTGCCCAGGCCGTACGAGCTGGTGCCTGCAGAAACGGTCGCTGAATATTCTGGGCTTTTTCGAGCCACGCTGGTGTTGGATGCCACCATCTTCTTTAGTGAGTCGAAGGCTGAAGCTTAACCAGTGCCCCAGGTCCAGACGGTGTCCTTGTTTAGGACGAGCGTGATTGGCGCAGTGGCGGTGGACAGGCACAGCAAGAAATATCCGATGTCGTTCAGCATTTCCAGGAGGCGCCGCACGGCCTGGACGTCTGTCGGAAATCGCATACCCGTGATGGCGGGGTACCTTGTCGAGGTCTGGTACTATGCCGTTAGTGCTCAACACCACACCGAGAAAAGTGAGGGACGACATTCCGAGGGGGCACTTGAAGGGATTCAGCATTACTCCTGCTTGCTGCAGTCTCTCGAGGGCAACCTGTAGTCTGCTGTCGGGTTTAGACCGGTCTCTGCCAAACACCAGGATTTCGTTTACCATGTTGACTCATCCTTTAAATCCCTCGAGAATCAGTGACGTCGTAGTATTGTATCGATAGATATTGCCGCGAGCGCAGCTGACCAAGTAGGCAGGTTTTCGCGCTTGCCTTCTACGCAGAAGGCCAGGTTTCGATTCCAGGCCGCGGCTACACATTTTTGTTGACGCTGTAATGTGATGTTCTGGTAAATTCGAGAACCGTTTTGCTGATTCGAGGTTAGTTCCACGCGCCGAACTTTCTACGCCGAATGCTCCAGAAGCCCACGCGTGTACAAAGGGGCTCTGCGTGGCAAGCCGGAGTCAGTTTTGGCCGCAGCGTTCGACTCTGCTTTCACGCCGACTTCAACGCCCGCGACGCTCCGCTTTCTTCTGTTCCCTTTTTATTTGTGGGCACAAGTTCGCCCCAGTAAACGTTTTGTTTCTTCAGTTATTACCGCCTCATCACTTGTCATTCGTGACAATATGGCTGAACACTTTTAATCGGGTGGCGGTTTACGCCAGCAACCTGAAATTTAACCATTAACTACGATTAAGCTTGGAATAAATTAGGAATAGCAAAGAATTTCAATCACAACGTCATACGAACTGTGGTCATCTAAGTGGCACTAAAACTACATGCACATGTATGCTACTCAAATACCGCATCGGCATTGAAGTGTCAAAGCTGTGACGTATCTCATGCACCCGCTTAGCATGCACCGGACCCAAGATCAAATCCTAAAAACTCCAAAACGGCTGGCGTTTTTTTTAAGCATTTGGCGATTTTGACGACGAACGGTGTACGTCCTGCCCTACTACGACAACAACTAGAACGACAACGGACGTCATTTCCAGTGGTGGGAAGAACCCAAAACTGCAGTCGCAGTATAAATTCGAGAACAACCAGCAGCGTTTACCCCTCAACTCGCAGCCATATGAGGTGGCCACGTGATCTGGAGTCGATCATGGCCTCTAATGTTCAACATAGCCACGCGCTTGGGTAGGCAAAGAACAGGGCTCGTGCTAAGTTCAACACAGCTGCCTCAATGTCCCCCTGTTTAGGGTGATGACATCCTTTGCATGCTTCGTTTCAGCTTAAGTTCAGATGCAGTCGATGTTACAAGCACGAGCTCGCTTTCAGCGTCCCCGCCAAGCACGCGTGTTCGTGCATTGTAAGCACTGTTCAGGACCACATACTAGCGCTTGTAGCATAGGCTGCGGCTGGACTTAAGGCACGTTTATACTCCAACGTAACGTCGACGGGCGCGGCGTAGCGTAGCGCGCGCAGATATTGATTGGCCACAGCTCTCGAGTTCCTGGTTGCCGGCCAATGAAAGGCGCGCGTTCTGCGCTACGCCGCGTTCACTGCGCTCAACGTCGGATGTATATACAGCCCTTTAATCTGAAAACAGCATTGCGCCCGATGCCGACAGCACGCGCTCGCAGAGAGAATACAAAGAAATCGCTGAAAACAAAATGTCGCCGTAGCACCGTGAGTGCCACGAGCGTGTGCAAAAAGACGCTGTTTGCGCGCTCAAAAAAAAGAAAAGAAATATAATAAGCGTTCGAAACAAAATGGTCGGATGGCATCACCCTTAGCAAAGTGCACATGAAGGCGCCCTAAGTTATTCCAGGGTGGCTTAATGAGCGCTTTGCTTAGGATGATAATATTATTTGTAGTATCCAATGCCGACAACGCGCGCGCTCTTAAGAAAAAAAATAAAAAAGCCGGTAACAAAATGCCGCCGGAGCACTGCCAATGCCAAGAGCCATAGCCTCCTCTATACTCACTAAGCCTGGCAGTTCGACGACGGAGACATCGAGTGCCTGGTCGCAGATTTACAGCGCGAGGATCTGGTAGCACAACGCATCAAAGATCCATTCCTCGGGGAACCTGGGCGTCAGCGTGGAGCTTTTGCAGCGGCGAGGACGCGAAACGCACTTTTTCGCGCGGGAGAAGTGTGTTTCGGCGTCTCACCTCAGCGGGGCGCCAGTCACGTGGCTCTCCTCTCATCCGTTGTCTCCCGCCCCACCGCTTTCATTTCAGCGGCCGCTTCTCGTGGCTATCTGCCAGGCTTTGTCAGATATAGGAGGCTATGCAAGAGCTCGTGACGGGAGACGCACTTGCTCGCGCTCCCGGAACGAGAGAACTCACTGACACGCAAAACTACAGAACTTATAGGGAGTGTTCACTGGCGGCCATAGTTGTGTGCGCGGATGCTGAGCGCGTGCTGACGGCGAGCTTCTACAGTTATTTTGCAACGTGCATTCCGCACCCTCAAGAGTGCCGGACTTAGCAGCCTATTAATGTGAGCTCGTTCTGAGCATGCGCACTAAACAGCACCCACAAATATGGCGTCCAGAGAATAGTCCCTATACGTGTAAGCAGAGCCGTGTATGTAGAGAGTTTGGCCATTGGTTGGGAAGTATTGAAGACAAATGAGGAGGCGCCGTTGGCCGAAAGCGGGCTGGGCGTGTTCCAGGGCATGTTCAGAAATTCGAATGTGGCCAACCAGAAGCCGGAAATAATACCCTGGCGGTGGTCGTGAGAAACAGACCTGATAAGTGCGTTGCGGTAACTCTTGGTGACTGAAAGTATGGTGCACGTGATGTTTTAATCACGGTCATCCAAGATCATGGTGGAAGAGTGCGACTAGCGGAACGATCGACATAATCCGTACGCCAAGCGCCGAGGGCCGGGAATCTGCCGTACGAGCGGTCACACTCCGTCCAACCTAAACGGAGTTCGAGCGGCGGATTTGTTTCTTACATCTTTCTGCATGATCATGATCGAAACATCACGTGCACCCTATATTCAACCACGAAGGGTTACTGCATTTACACTTCACTCTTACGCGCTTAATAAAACCATATACGAACATATACCTTTCATTAAAACAGTTTTTCGCTACCACCGCTAGGAGATTCTTTTCGGCTTCTGGTTGGCCAAGAGAGCAAGCCAAGCCCACTTTCTGCGTCTGGTGCACGCCCTGGCTCTGCCCGCGCCTCCCAGTATCCAAACTTTCTCTATACACGGCTCTGCGTCCAAGTACTTCTTTCTATGCGTGTGCCACGTTTTCTTGTTATTGAGGTTTAGTTGCGTTTACGATTTGACTGCGCTTTCATTCTTCGTTCAGTTAAGCAATATTGCGACAGGATGTTCTGAATGTTCAATTTTCGAAATTATTTCTTCCAGCTCCTTGACGCTAAGGCGCTTCGTGCAAGCTTTGTTTTATCGTTTGCGGTTCCCGCGCAAAGCGGTGTCGCCTGCATGTGATGATCGTTGCTGCCGAGTCACTAATGCTACATGGCGGGGCCTTTTGAAACTTACTACATGTTTTCGTACAGTCATTTTACGGGAATTAAGAACTCTAACCAACCATCCACTCTGACGAGTCGGGACCAGGTCGGTTTACGCTTGAGTCGCGGTGAGGACCCGCCTCGTTTATATACACTCACAGATGTACGAAGCTTTGGTGACCTAACGCAGCCCCGACGCATTGTTGCCGTGGGAAAAGCCCCCGAAGAGCGGTTCACTTCCCATTTGCGGGTTGGATGAACCATGACTCCCGAAGATATGTTTTCCCAGTTCTTCTCCGAGACCAGCACGGTGCTGTTGTCGAAGGCTACACTGTGGGAGGAACGTCGGGATTCTGTTTTCTTTAAATTAATGATATTTAAATTAATGACTTGAGTTCTTAATTGCCATTTATGTCGTGTCTTGACAAGGCAGAGAGCTGCCGAACCTTTAGTTTTGTGCATACATCTACGAAAACATGCTGATTTGTACACACGTGTACGAAAGCATGCAAATTCGTACAGGTGTACACAAAAACGTGTGCATGGAATAAGCATTTATTTGGGAACTCACCATGCGCTTGATATTTACCGAGAGTGACAAAAGACATGCTTATTTTCGTGGTGTCAACAATGAAGCGGAAGACGGGGACAAATTGGAGATATTGAAGATGGTGACGTTATAGAAATTCTATTTGGCAGGATTTAGTTGTAGAACCAATGTATATGTCAACATATGTACAAAGTTTGATTTAGGGCATCACTGACGTGCGGCGGAGCGTTCAAGTCCACGCGAAAAATCGAACTTTTTTTGTCCAGAATCTCCGGCTTCAGTAGATGTTCAACTTTTTTACCTCTGGATAGAAAAAAGCCAACCAATCGCCCCATAATCGGCTGGCAGGCAACATAAATATATCGGCTGAGCCTTCAGCGACCACTACAAACCAGGTTGTCGGATCAAAATATTTTTGTTCCGGTTTTAGTTTTGTTCCGTAGAAAAAAGTCACGTTCAAATTCTGCTCCACAAGAGAAAAACGTGATCGCTAACAAATAAAATTCAGAACTAAAATTAAAGAAAACAAAATGCCTATTTTTATTAAAACCTAGTTTTCATAAACGTGATAGCAGGTGTGCTCTTATTTCAACGATATAAAATGAAAGAATCGGGGTAAACGGCACCGCGAGGAGGAACGGCACGAGGCGCTGAGCCCGACTTCAGAAGCAACACATCCTCAAGTGTACTCGGGGAGATGCGATACCTGTCTTCCGGTAAAATAAACTTGAGCGCCGAGAATGCCCACTTCAGCTGACCAGTGAGGATGATATACCAAGCACTATTTGCGCTAAAGTGTACAGTTCCAATTGGCGCTGCTTTCGTTCTTCCCGAAATTTCAATTCATTCATGGTTCTTCGAAGGTGTGGCTACTTATCTGTCATTCTGAGCAATGTCCAGTGGGCCTAGCTCACTTCTCAAATAAAGGTGCGCTCCAGCCTGAGCTTCTTTTTTTATTGCGGAACACTTCGAAAGCATCTTCCAATTCCTCTGGGGCTAGATGATACTGAAATACGCGAACTTTTTACTTGAGCCAAGAACTGACAAGGAAATATTTTTGCTTTCTCTCCAGAACAAAAAGTTAAATAACGTTTCGATTACGTTTTCGTTCATCTTAAAAATATCGTAATTTTTCGTTTCTCGGTTTTGTTTTCGTTCTTTTACGACACCCTGCTTAACCCTGCTACAAACACTGCAGAACGCCACTGCGGCGCCATGCCAGAACTACTCGGATCAAATAGCGCGAACTTTGAGCAAACAAAACAACGGCGACGCAAACAATGCAAAAAAAAAAACGAAAGAAAGTAGAAGGTTGACTTAAGTTAGTGGCGTAATCAGGGAAGGAACTTATGAGACCATTGAGCTCTATTTTATTTTATTATTTATTTACAATATAGTGCAGTTCATTTGCAAGCATAAGCAGAGTCGGACAATATAGAGTGACACTGCAGACAATTTTACATCCTTTAACGTTCATATCGCAAGGCAATAAACCACAATATAAAGTAGCATTGTAGTAGGCTCGCGCACACCAGCTCGAAGCACGTGGAGCGAAAGCTCGTGGTGCAAAACCCAGGGATCCTGGGTTCGATCCCCGCCCCTGCCCGTTTCGATCTGGATGAGCATCGTACCGGCGTGCGGTCGTGTATCACTACTGCGTGATGCACGTTAAAGGCCCCAGGCTAGTGGCTGTACAGCACTGTCTAAATTTGTCTTCTACAGCTGGGAGATAGGTCGTCCGTTGAGGCAGACTAAGTTCTAGGTTATATAAACATACACAACCCCCAATTGTTTTTTATTTTTTTAGTAGGCTGGATTGCGGATTTGGAGCCCGTCGGTGGCACCACCGGCGGCCATTGTATGACACCGGCAATACACGCGTTTCTGGGACACAGAAACGCGTGTATTGCACACATTGTACACAAAAGCACACAAAAGTTTGAATATTGAAGCTTCCACGCAGTGCTCGAAGGCGGGTATTTTATTATGTGTTGCGATCATCATGTCGGGTGCTTGGAGAATGAATCGGAATTTGCCAAGCATTCGAACGCCGATTAAAAAATCAAATGTGCCGGAGCGCCACCGACTGTACCAACGTAGCTTGCTTCAATCAACAAATAAATGACACGTTCAACAAATCAATGACACGCTTCGAGTTTTAGTTCGTCACTGAAGCTCTCACTGTAATTCAAAGCAAAAGCTTCCACCAGAGGCACTTTGTACAGGCACTCGAAACGATGCCAACGCCTCCCGTAAATGCATTCTAACCTATCGTCTGCTATAAGCTCTGATGACTAGTCATCAGAGCTTATAGCAGTTCGTGATATCGAAGCTTCGATATCATGAACGACTCCACATGACTTTCGACAACCCTTGTCTCATGGAACCGCATCACAGTTTATTTCCAACAATGTCGCAACCCTCAACGTTCAACCGCAAAACATTTATTTAAAAAAAATCGTTATTCTACCGCTTTTAATATTTGCGCCTCGAACATTAACTGACATACCCCAAAAATACAAGAGAAGTTTCATTGTCGAGACCAATCTTCTAAGGTAAGAAATGGAAGTTTTCCCCGTTTCTCCCTTAGAGTCCCATGCACAAGCTGGAGTCCCGCGATGACTGCCGGTGGTTCCAGCGACCCCAGCAAGACAAGCCTCGTTCCGCGATACAACCTATCTACAAAAAAGATCGGTGTATTGGACTTCAGCCTCCCCTCCCCGGCCACCCCAAGTCATGGACACTACACACACCTCAGCCCACATCGATAAAATTCCTGGCTACACCACTGACTTGAGAAGACAATACGCAGCATTACACCGGAAAAAAAAAGAAAACAAGTTAAACAAAAAGAAGAATAGCGTCCCCAATTTTACATTTCCCCTCACGGCGCTTACGAAAAGGACGACTGCGTGATTTGCTCGCATCTCTGGCCACATCCCTAACTAGAAACACAAACACAAAAAATAAATAAAACTCGCGAAGCGCGAACCCCGAAACCTTGAACACGGCTGAAAGAAACGGGGTCATGCAAGAAGTCCGTCGCTGCGCACTAACACAAAATGACCGCGATTGTGAAATAACCCTGACAGGTTGTCCACAGATGGTGCCACAAGATAGATAGTAAAATCAATCAGGAAAAAATTAATTATTTCCTATTGAAAAACATGAAACGAAGATCGTGTTAAAGATATGTTAAGAAAGAAATTACCTTCCGCAACGGCATGTCAGAAAATCTATTAGTGCCTTCGTTTCCTTCAGAATTGCTCATGAATGGCAGGCTGAAAAGTTGGCAGTTTGAAGGAATTCAAGCTCCCGTAGAAAATCTCTAGCCCATAAACCAGAAAATGTGCAGCCCCGCTACAATTTTTTTTAATAATTTTAATAAAATTGTTTTAAAGTCGATCTGTCCGGTGATTGCTGAGCCGTCGGATCAGAAAGTTGCCCTTGGAAATACATAGGGCCTGGGGAGCTCCAACATTCAATTAAACAAAACACTGAAAAAACAAAAAAACTTTTTTTTTAAAATTGTGGTTGGGACACGTGTGCCAAAAAAAAATTTACGGGGAAAAGAAAATTTTTAGAGCAATATCGACGGCTCGAGATTTATTTTAAATTCTACGCGCAAAGTCCATAACGTCACGGAATGGTCATACACTCTTTCCACCTCCACGTAATAGCCAAGCCGATCCACCTCTCTTCCACGCTCCCATATTGCCGAGAGAAAACAAGTGAAAAGGATATGACTACCGACTAAATCCAACACCGCCTAGACAGAAGGCCTCCGCGTGGTCTCCTCTCCTCTATGAAACGTCATAAGAGTCGGATCGCGCTAACTCGGCTATTGGGCCCGAGCTCGACGTTTGACGCACTGTTTGGACACGATCCCCAGCCGAACACTGACCAATCTCGAGGCCTTGATCGATCTGACTGATGACGCGTGCGGAAGCCTTCTGTCTAGTTGCTGTGGCTCTAAAAAGAATTTTTTGTCGTAAAATTAATTTTTCGTCACACGTGTCCCCCAACCAGACTCATTAAAAAAGCATTTATTTTTTTCTTTTCAGAGTCTTCTAATGCAATGAGGGCAGATTATGAACAAGGAATTAGAGTGCATAATTAGCACGAAAACGGGAAGCGATCAAGAATTCCTCAGATACGAAATGAAATGAAATCTTTACTTCCAAGAACCTACTCTCCCGAAATTCACTCTGGTGGGCCTCCGAACAAAAAGCTACCATATGGTAACTTGACTGGGTTTGGGGCCCTGAAGCAAAACAAGCATAGCAATCTGGCTGAAAAGTGTGATAAACTTAAAAGCCTCGTTATACAGCATGTAGAGTTTCTCTTACCGGGTAGGCATGTACTTCAGTAAGAGTAAACACTGTAAACGAGTGAGAGCGCAGGAACGTTCGGCAGCAAGCATATTATGCGAAAGCGAGAAAATGAAATGTCATACAGAGACATCCGCGTTAGATAAAACACACATACAATTCAGCTCTAGTCAGAGAGTATATATCTATGTTTTCTAGATGGTACCTGTTGAGTAGAGAAGGAAACATACGGTGAAGGGATTGTAAAGCATAATTCGTGCGGAAAAGAGGAACATACCCTATCTCAGAGCAGTGCATACTGATCGAGATTTTCTTTTTATTCAAGTCCGAGGTGCGCCAAAGAAATTCAATGAATTCATTTGTTCCGAAAAGGAAAGCATACAAAAGACGATACACGTGCATAGTTTTAATGGCAATAATCCTGAATATTTCGAACTGCGGTTTAGTGTGATATAGGTAGTGTACATCAGCGATGATATGTAGTATCTTTTTTTAAAGTAACAGTATTTTGTTTAAATTCGAAGTTGTTGTTGTGCCCCA
This sequence comes from Ixodes ricinus, assembly GCA_037355805.1. Lineage (NCBI taxonomy): Eukaryota > Metazoa > Arthropoda > Arachnida > Ixodida > Ixodidae > Ixodes > Ixodes ricinus. Next base: position 11,372 of record JAZHYW010014486.1, on the reverse strand, counting down.
CACGATGTGACAATAATTTATATGAGACCGGAAAAGGGCATGATAAATCATGAGTTTAATGTTAACAGGCAATATTGAGCGGCATGTTCTAATAATGCCAATGATTTTGCGCAACCTGCTGACCAAATTATTAATATGGCGATCCCACGACAGATGTTCACAGAATATACGCCCAGCGTTTTGCGGTGCTTTAACTATACCGATTACTGTACCACCTAAGGTAAGGGATTTAGTAGAAGGAGACCTGCTTTTTCAATGACCGAAATCTGAGTGCCTTAGTTTTGTTTATATTAAGTTTAAGGCATTTTACCTCAGACCATCTGACAAATTGTGCGACAATATCTTTCCCTAAATAATTAAGCTTTCTGCGTCCACGCTTGAGAGAAAAAGGCTGGTGTCGTCGGCATATATTAAAAAATGCGCAAAAGTACTAAACTTTACCACGTCGTTTATAAAAATGTTCAAGAGCAGAAAGCCCAGCATGCTACCCTAAGGCACGCCACAGGTTACGGCTTTGAGGGAAGAGGATATTTTGTCAATGCTGACACTCTGCTGGCGATTGGAGACATAGTAATCCAAGAGTGAGAGTGCAAGACCACGTATTCCACAACACTTTAATTTATCAAGGAGTATTTGATAATTGAGGCAGTCAAACGCCTTACTAAACCCAATAAAAATACTTAGTGCTAAAAGATTGTTTTGAATGTTATTTAGAATTATTTATTTCTGGAGTAAGAGCGCTGATTCTGTCGACCTTCTCTTTCTAAAACCAAATTGGGCGTCAGTTATTATTTCATGACGATGAAGAAACCTTTCTACGCGAGGTTTGACAAGCGTTTCTAGTCCCTTAGAAAAAATTGGCAGGATGGATATTGGTCTATAGTTTGTCATTAGCCTCACATTGTGAATCACAGTAACTGTGGCAGGTTTCATATATGCGGGGAACTCACCGCAAGCCAAGCTGAGGTTAAATATATGTGCGAGGTACCGTGCAATTGTGTCAATGACAAGCTTGACTGGTTTTATTCGAAAATCGCTAATATCACGACTGTTACTATTTTCGAGTCGCATGAAAATTTTGTAGACCTTAAAATAATATGTTGGACTGAGAAAAAGGCACGAGCATGGGCTCTGTGTGATATATTTAGTGTTATTCCTGCTACCTCACAAAACCGCAAAATCAAGACAACTACTAACACTCTGCAGGCAGACAATGGAAGTGCCATCACCACCTAAGGTGAGAAATCAGTAACTCTAGATTTCGGACTGGGACGTACGCTCCGATGGGTCTTTATAATTGCAAATGTCCAATATCCAATCATTGGAGCTGATTTTCTCATTCTTTTCTGTCTTTTGGTGGACATGATGCACCATAAACTGTTAGACGCCACCACTCAAATCGGCGTGCGCGGTGTCGTGTCTAATCCACCACTGTTGAGTCCTACACTGTTCCGTCTGAAGATAAACACAAACTACGACACCATCACTGGAAACTTCCCCAGCTCGACGCAACCATGCAATACGGAGCGACCAGTCAAACACGATGTGCAACACTTCATTACAACCACCGGACTTCCCGTGCCTGTCCACACCCGTCGTCTAGCTCCCAAAAAACTGCAAGTGGAACGTCAAGAATTTCAGCACATGATGGATTTGGGACTTATACGACCTTCCTCTAGCAACTGGGCATCTCCGTCACACTCTAGTTCCATAGAAAAGTGGTGAGTAGAGACCATGCGGACATTACCGTGCCCTCAACAACAAGACAATCCTGACCGCTACCCGATTCCTGGTCTCCAGGACTTCTGTGCAAACCTTTATGATATGTCTGTATTTTCAAAAATAGATCTTGTCAGAGCATACCATCAAGTACCCATCGCACCTGAGGATATTCCAAAAACAGCAATTGTAACTCCATTCGGCTTCTTTAAATTTGTTGGGATGCCGTTTGGGTTACGTAATGCTGCCCAGACTTTTGAACGGTTTATTGACCAAGCTCTCAGAGGACTCGACTTCTGCTTCAGCTTATCTTGATGATATTCTAGTGGCCAGCGCATTCAACGAGGAACATGAAGGACACCTCTATCAAGTGTTCAGATGTCTAAATGAACATGGCGTTGTTATCAGTATTGCAAAATGTGAATTCGGGGTACCAACTCGAGAGTTTTTAGGCCACTATATTGATAATCAGGAGCTTTGTCTTTTTTGACACACTCGACAACAAAGTCAAAGCTATTCGCGATTATCCAACGACGTCCAGCATACTTCAACTGAGAGAGCTTCTGCGACTCAAAAATTTTTACCGCCGTTTTATTCCCGGTTTTGTTGAAATCGTCCAACCGCTGAGCTTATATTTGAAAAGGTTTGCATAATGCCGAGCTTTTGCTTGTTTTAGTAGAGTTTAATTTATTTCGATATTTCTTGAATGACGCCAAATCGTGTGGGTGTCTCAAGGAAATAAACTTCTTGAACAAGATTCTCTTTTTCTAATCATTTTGATGTGCTCAAGTCTGATCCAAGGTTTGCGCGATTTTCTCGATCCAGATAATATTTTATACGGAAAACATTCATCATGGCACTTCTTGAACAAGTCATGAAATGTATCGTAAAAGATGACTGCGCTTCCGGTACTGATGATATCAAGCCTAAACCTTTAAAGGCCGTTTGTGAGGAAATCAGCTTTCACTGGCTCATGTTTGTAACCGCATGCTATCTACAGGCGTCTTCCCGGACAAAATGAAGCAGGCACGTTTGGCTGTTATACGCAAAGGTGGACCAGTTAATGATCTCACCAACTATAGACCTATTTCTGTACTTTCAGTTTTTCGAAGGTAGCTGGAAATATGATAAATAAACGATCTCTTAAATTTTTTGACTTCGAATAACACTCTAGTAAAGGAGCAATTTGGTTTAAAAAAACAACAACAACAAGTCACCAGAAGTTGCACTGCTTGGAATAAAAGCACAAATCCTTGAGAATATAGAACAAAAAGTATATACGCTAGGCATATTCCTTGACCTTAAAAAGGCATTCGATTGTGTTCAACATGACATACTCTTAAAGAAACTTCAGTTCTGCGGAGTCCGCGGTGTTGCGTATTATTATTTAAAAACTATCTCGCATACAGAACACAGTATGTAACCATAAACGGAGTTATGTCAGACCTTCAACACATCAGATATGAAGTCCCCCAGAATGTAGTCTTAGACCCATACTATTTTTGTTATATATAAACGACATTGTAAAGATACATGGTAGTTCAAATATAGTATTATATGCAGATGATACAAATATTTTCTTCTCCGGTGTAGACATACATGATATCTTTTGAAGGGCAAAAAATGGTTGATGGGGTTAGACATGTAGCTTAAATCAAATAAACTTTAATCAAACGTAGACAAAACTCAGTACTTACTATTTAAACCGAAAGGAATGACGCTACCGTCATAGTTTAAATTAGAATTCCAGGACTCTTTCATTCAACAGTGTTCAACAATTCGATTTTTGGGAGCTCTATTCCACGAAAACGTATCATGGACGTCGGATATTGATTCGCTCATAGGAAATCTTTGTCGAGCTGTTGGTCTTTTGAATAGATTAAGATATTATCTCCCCAAAAAGTTGAACGTCAAATTTATTTTGCCCTCATATAGTCCCGCATAAGTTAATGTCTCTTGGTGTTGTCAAGTACGCTCAAACAAATTTAGATCGTCTCTCTCATACAAAAGCGAGCATTACGAGCAATGTTTTAGGAATGCCACACCCTACATTAGAGCATACCAAATATTAAGCTTATGAGATCTACAGAAATATAAACTATCCCTCGAGATTTGGCGGTAATTTCATACTGGACAAATTGTTGTTCCATACAAAGTACCCGTGAAAATTGGCCCGTACAATTTGAGACAAAATGTTATAATGAAATCTTGTTCACCGACAAAAAATTAGAGATCAGAAGGTAAGTTTTCAAATACCAGATTTTTCGAACCAACACCCAACTATTTTAGACTTTCTAAATAGTTCCTGGTCACCCCTTAATTATAAGAGAAGTGTGAAAGAAATTTCATTTACAAATGAATAAAACAACGAAAAAGATGTCCTAAACTTCTTGAATGATAAATGCATGTGATAGCACAAAAGAGTAATTTTTTAAAGATCTGTTGAAGCGAAATTTAATATTATAGATAACTAGACTCACCTATGTTCGCACACCACTGGTTGTTTCTTATTTGTTTTCTTTTGTATTTGTCTTTATTGTATGGCAGTGAAAGCATGTCACTCTTGTTGTCTTGTTTTGCTACCGCTGTTGCCAAAAAGGGTGGCGTGGCCTCGTGAGGCACTTTAAAGTGCCTTTAGCCATGCCCCTGAGACTTCCTGTAAGTTTGTCTCAAATAAATTCATACAAACAAACAAACAAGGCATCATATACGTTGGATTGTAATGTCACAGATGTTCCCCAGGTAGCAGTCGAGAGCCCATATTCTGTTTCTGAAATGCAGCAAACCGTGTTCTGTTAATGGTTGGAAAGAAAACGACAAAAAGTTTGACTTCGCTCTTGATTTTAAATCACAGCAACGAAAGGCGAGGAAAATAGGAGTATGGACGCTGATGCTACAACTGATGGTACCAGCTGCATTGAGTCTTTGGCCCATATTTGTAATGAAAAGATCCAGTACTCTTTCACTTTCAAGAGTAGTTCTAGTAGATGAGAAAATTACATTCTCATATCCTAAAGAGCCAGAGCATTGCAAATTGAGTCCCAGCATGTGAAGGTTCCATCATATTAATATTAAAGTCGCCACCGAGAACAACAGAAATATTATTTGTTGATGCAAATTCCAAATAACTATCCAAGAAGAATAGAAACTCCTGCAACGTTGGCCGACGGCAGATGATACCCGACAGAGAAAAGCCAACTGCCACTAGTTTCGTAGTCTTCATTCATCTCAGTCAGGCAGTCCAGTATCTGGTAAGTTTCGCGTTGTTCTGCATAAATGGCGACACTACCACTAAACCGACAGATTCGACTTAGGCAAAAAGGTTGGTATCCAGGCAAATTTAGCATAGGCTGGTCGTCTTGGTACCACTTCTCTGAGAACAATATGACATCAAAAACAACATCGCAGTCATCCAGAAGTGTGCAAACGTCATCCTCCTTGATTCGGAGGGAACGCGCATTAAGATGGAAAACAGTAACATATTTTGGATTTATGTGCTCCTTAACGTCTGATGGCAAAATAAATTCATGGTACCTTATTTTACTGCAGACCTGCTCAATTTTTGCCAAGTCATCATCATGGACTGGTGAAGGCGAGCGGGTTGAACATGAATACATAAAATTGAAAGAATACTTGTCCTCCGTGTTTTATTCTTTCAATTTTATGCATCATCATGGGTGATATGGAAAACAACGCTGTTTACGGATTTCCTCGCAAAATATTGCCGCGAGCGCAGCTGACCGAGTAGGCAGCGCGCCCGTGGCCTAACGGTTATCGCGCGTGCATTCCACGCAGAAAGCCAGGGTTCGATTCCTGGGCGCGGGGACGCATTTTTATTAACTCTGACGTATGTTCTGGTAAATTCGAGAACCGTGTTGCTTGTTCTAGGTCAGAATGTTCTACGCGCAGAACCTTCTACGCCGATTCTTCCAGAACCCCACGTGTGTACATAAGGGGCTCCGCGTGGCGAGCCGCAGTCAGTTTCGCCCCAGCGTTCGACTCTGCTCTTTCGCCGACTTCGACGCCCGCGACGCTCTACTGTTATCTTTTGTTTCCTTCTTTATTTTTGGGCACAAGTTCGCCCGATTAAACGTTTAGTTTACTCAGTTATTCACCGCCTCGTCACTTGTCATTCGTGACATTTTGGTGGAGGTGCGGGGTATGAAACCCGTGCAGCGTACCCCTACAAGAACGCGTTCTGCAAGCCCCATTGCCCGACGACCTTCCGTTGAAGACTCGGAGCATCGTGCCAGCCGCCGACTTCTGGGACAAGCTCCTGAACTCGGACCACTCCCGGCGAGAACAAGGCAAACGACAACGACGATGGCTTCATCGGAGACGCAGACCACAGCAGCACCCGCCGTTGTTTACCTGCCCGTCATTCCACGAAGCCCGACTCCCTTCCACGGCGAGGTCTCCGAGGACGTGGAAGACTGGATCCAGGACTACCAACGTGTCGCCCGACATAACGGATGGACTACGGAACAGTGCCTCCAGAACCTCTACTTTTCGCTGGAGGGCACAGCGAGGGACTGGTACGAGAACCACGAGGCTTCCCTTACATCGTGGGACACCTGCATTGCTGAACTTAAGCGAACATTCGCAAGCCAGCATCGACGACAGCGGGCTGAGGACCTTCTGCACACAAGGACCCAAGGCCACAACGAAAGCGTTACCAGCTTCGTTGAGGACGTGCTACGTCTCAGTGCCCGCGCCGACCCTACGGCCAGCGAGGAGAAGAAGCTGCGCATCCTGATGAGGGGCGTGAAGAGCGAAATCTTCGGCGGCCTTGTTCGTCATCCCCCCACGACAGTAGCTGAATTTGTCGCTGAGGCCACGAACATGGAGCGGGCTTTGCAAGCACGATCGAGCCACTACAATCGTCTCGCCGGCTCCCATGCTGTTTCGGCGATTGCATCGTCGCCACTTGACCTGGGCAGCCTTGGTGTCGACAACCTTCGCCAGATAATCCGCGACGTCGTTCGGGAAGAAATCAGGAAGGTTCTGTCCACTGCCGATCGCCCCGCCACGCTTTCCATGACGGAAGTAGTGCGAGAGGAGGTGCAGCGAGCCTTCCAGCAGGAGGCTCCCGTCGACCTGCCACCACCGGAACAACCGACGGTGAGCTACGCAGCCATGGCCCGAAGACCGCCACCTGCTGCCCGTCAACCTCTTGCGCCGCAACGACGAGACGCACCAGCACAGCCGTACCCCCGACGTCTCGACGATCGACCTCAGTACGTCCGGCGAGAACAACCGGCGCCCAGGAAGACCGACGTGTGGCGGACGGCCGATCGACGCCCCCTGTGCTACCACTGTGGTGAAGCGGACCACATCTACCGACGATGCCCCTACCGCCAGCTGGGCCTACGAGGGTTTGCGCCCAACGACCCTCGACCGCGTCTCGGAGAGCGACCTCGGGACATCGAGGACTACCTCCGCCGCTCTTCATCTCCTGAGTCGTCTCCCCGCCGAGGATTCCGTTCACCGTCTCCCCGACGCTCGCCATCGCCCTTCCGCCGGTCTCGCCGGGACAGCCTGTCACCCATCGCTTCCCGTCGGGAAAACTAGGCGCGGCAATGCCGGGAGGTGGTGTTGCCGAAGACGAACGGTGCCAAGATCCTCCAAGATCGTCGGAGCACTCCCACTCTAACGCCGCAACGCCCCGAAACGACGTTTCTGCAAGAGTGTCGAATAACCTCAACGTTATCATCGACGGCCACGACGCGACGGCACTCGTCGACACCGGAGCAGACTACTCCGTTTTGAGTGGGAGACTCTCTCGTCGCCTTCGGAAAGTTATGACGTCGTGGGACGGACCACAGATACGAACCGCCGGCGGACATCTCATCACGCCTGTCGGCAGGTGCACTGCTCGCGTTGAGATCCACGGTGAAACCTGCCCTGTCAAGTTCGTCGTTCTGCAAGACTGTTCGAGGGACGTCATTCTCGGAATGGACTTCTTGTGTGAATACGGCGCCATCATCGACCTAGCGGAGAACAAGCTGACGCTTCGGAAACCTGTTCCGTCGGCGGAAGATCCCAAAGCGACGTTAGCTGCAGTGCGAGTCCTTACCAGCCACGTAAACCTGCCGCCGCAGTCGAGTGTCTTTGTCCCCGTCGGGACCGAAGAAGCCACCTGCGGGCTAGCACTGTTGGAAGGAAGCGTTCAACTTCTCCTTGGACGAGGGATTGGCATTGCAAGAGGCGTAACTGAGCTCCAGGACGGCCGTACCGTAGCCCTTGTCACCAACTTCCGGCAAGAGTCGCAGCACCTTACAAAGGGTACAGCTGTGGGCTACGTCGAGGAAATTCAGGACTCGGCCGCGATCGCCGTGATCTCAGAAGACGCCTCTCCGACGCAGCACAAGGGAACCACGCCGTCAGAGCTCGACATCGACCCATCCCTCCCAGCCCCAAAACGACGACAGCTGACTGACGTTCTCGCTGAGTTCAGTGAGTGCTTCGCCACATCGTCAAGGCTCCGTCAAACAGCGGTTGCGAAGCATCGAATTGTTACTGACGATGACGTGCCCCCTATTCATCAGTCGCCGTACCGAGTTTCGGTGAAGGAAAGGGAAACCATTCAGAAACAAGTTCAAGAAATGCTTGACGACGATATTATCCAGCCTTCAAGCAGTCCGTGGGCCTCTCCAGTCGTGCTGGTGAAGAAGAAGGACGGAACTCTTAGGTTCTGCGTGGACTACAGGCGGCTGAACGCTGTTACAAAGAAAGATGTCTATCCGCTTCCCCGCATAGATGACACCCTCGACCGTTTACGCCACACCCGTTACTTTTCGTCGATGGACTTGAAGAGTGGCTACTGGCAGATTGAGGTGGATGAACGGGACCGCGAGAAGACGGCCTTTGTCACGCCCGATGGACTCTACGAGTTCAAGGTGATGCCCTTCGGACTCTGTACGGCGCCGGCGACTTTCCAGCGGGTCATGGATACCGTACTAACGGGACTGAAGTGGCAGAGCTGCCTCGTTTACCTGGACGACGTCGTGGTTTTTTCGCAAGACTTCGACGAGCACTTGAAACGGCTTAGGGCCGTGCTCCAAGCCATCAAGACCGCAGGGCTCACACTCAAGCCAACGAAGTGCCGCTTCGCCTACGGCGAACTTAAGTTCCTTGGCCATGTCGTCAGTAGCGAAGGAGTACGTCCTGACCCCGCGAAGACATCCGCCGTAGCCGAATTTCCTCGACCATCGGACAAGAAGGCCATCCGCAGGTTCCTGGGACTGTGCGCGTACTACAGGCGCTTCGTCCAGGATTTCGCGAAAATTTCGGCGCCCCTGACACATCTTACGAAAGACGCCGTGAAGTTTCACTGGGCGGAAGAACAAGAACGGGCGTTCGACGAACTGAAACGAAGACTTCAGACACCTCCGATCCTCGGACATTTCGACCAGCACGCCGAAACCGAAATTCACACGGACGCAAGTAACTCCGGACTTGGCGCGGTATTGGTACAGCTACAGGAAGGCACGGAGCGAGTCATTGCCTACGCCAGTCGCACACTGTCAAAGGCGGAGCAAAATTACTCCACCACGGAAAAAGAATGCCTCGCGGTTGTATGGGCGATCACAAAGTTTCGTCCGTACATATACGGGAACCCGTTCCGGGTGGTCACAGACCACCACTCGCTCTGTTGGCTTGCAAACCTCAAAGACCCTTCAGGACGCCTGGCTCGATGGAGCCTTCGACTGCAAGAATTCGACATGACTGTGGTCTACAAGTCAGGACGGAAACATAGTGACGCCGACTGCCTGTCCAGAGCCCCCGTCGAAACGCCTGGCTCTACCGACGTGGATGACGACGAGTGTTTCTTAGGTGCCGTGGACACCGACGACATGGCAAGACTTCAACGAGACGATCCGGAGCTCCGCGCCCTGATTGAGCATCTAGAAGGACGAGGAAGTACCGTTTCTCGTGTCTTTTCACGAGCCCTGCCGACCTTCGCTATTCGAAGAGGTGTACTTTATAAGAAAAATTTCGGAACCAGTAATTCGCCGTGGCTTCTGGTAGTCCCTACCAGCCTTCGAGAAGAAATTTTTCAAGCCTGCCACGACGACCCGACTTCAGGACACCTCGGTTACAGCCGGACACTAGCCCGAATACGTGAAAAATACTACTGGCCCAAGCTTCCGAAGACCGTCCATCTCTACACGCGATCGTGCCATGAGTGCCAGCGACGCAAGAAACCGCCGTCAAAGCCAGCAGGTCGCCTTCAGCCGATTACCCCTCCAACCAAACCGTTCCAGCAAATTGGAATGGATTTGCTGGGTCCTTTTCCACCGTCGACGTTGGGAAACCGCTGGATAATCGTCGCCACAGATTATCTTACACGTTACGCCGAGACGAAAGCCCTTCCGTCAGGGACTGCTGTCGAAGTCGCCAAGTTCTTCATCGAGTCCATCGTCCTCCGGCATGGCGCCCCCGAAGTCCTGATCACAGACCGAGGGTCATCGTTCATGGCGCAGTTGACCCAGGAGATCCTTCGTCTAAGCCAGACGGACCACCGTCGGACAACTGCATACCATCCGCAGACAAACGGGTTGACGGAGCGGCTCAACAAGACCATCGCCGACATGATCTCCATGTACGTAGACGTGGAGCACAAGACATGGGACGAGGTACTGCCGTATGTCACATTTGCCTACAATACGGCCGTACAAGAGACCACAGGAGTGACGCCCTTCCAACTGGTGTATGGCCGGAAGGTGACGACTATGCTAGACTCTATGTTGCCGCACGAGCCTACCGACGACGGAAGCGATGACGCCCAGGTGGTTGCTCAACGGGCAGAAGAGGTCCGCCAGCTAGCTAGACTACGAATTCAAGACCAGCAACATGTCGACGCCGGCCGATACAATCTTCGCCGGCGTGACGTCCACTTTCATCCCGGGGACAGAGTATGGGTCTGGACACCAATTCGGCGACGTGGGCTCAGCGAGAAGCTTCTGAAGCGCTACTTTGGACCCTACAAGGTTCTTCGCCGTCTCGGGGACCTAAACTACGAGGTGCTTCCCGACGGAACTAGACCATCAAGACGACGCCAACCACGACCCGAAGTAGTCCACGTCGTGCGCCTCAAGCCGTATTACGAACGATAGAACTTTGAACTCTCGCCAAACTGTGAACTGTGAACTGCGGCTCGCGATTCTGCTGTCCTTTTGTTTTGGATTTGTTTTTGTTTTTTCGTTTTGTGCTGCATCGGGACGATGCACTTTTTTAAAGGGGGAATAATGCCGCGAGCGCAGCTGACCGAGTAGGCAGCGCGCCCGTGGCCTAACGGTTATCGCGCGTGCATTCCACGCAGAAAGCCAGGGTTCGATTCCTGGGCGCGGGGACGCATTTTTATTAACTCTGACGTATGTTCTGGTAAATTCGAGAACCGTGTTGCTTGTTCTAGGTCAGAATGTTCTACGCGCAGAACCTTCTACGCCGATTCTTCCAGAACCCCACGTGTGTACATAAGGGGCTCCGCGTGGCGAGCCGCAGTCAGTTTCGCCCCAGCGTTCGACTCTGCTCTTTCGCCGACTTCGACGCCCGCGACGCTCTACTGTTATCTTTTGTTTCCTTCTTTATTTTTGGGCACAAGTTCGCCCGATTAAACGTTTAGTTTACTCAGTTATTCACCGCCTCGT